>JACATO010000966.1:0-212500 GCA_018389105.1 Nautilus pompilius | reverse complement strand
CAGCGCCACCACTAATCATAATATTTGCGAGGTGGAGACAACCCTCCGTGATAAGCGACGAGTATCAGTGAGCTTATTAATGCATTTGACATAAGCGTACACACTATCCATGTAATTATCCATGATCACCTGAACTTCCTGAAAGTATGCACTAGTGTTATCCAGGTCCAACAGGTGGAGCCCGTGTGGCTTACACAGCAACTAAAAAGCTTTTACCTGGATAATGTCAAGAAATTTGTGAGTCGTTTACTAAATGTGCTGCAAAACGGGGACTACGTAGAGAAGTGATGCTATCCGATAAATGATACCTAGTCACTTGTTTTATTTATGAATTTCCTTCACTTTCTAAAAGAACTTCGTATCAACAAAAGAAAAAAAGATGTTTTATGGCAAAGAAAGTAAAAATTTTGTTTGATAATAAAAAACCGGAAAGCTATTAGAACTTTTGGCATGCTCCGGTGATGTTCAGTAGTCAGAATTTCGACTTTAAGAATACTCGCTAATTAGCAGCCAAGTGTTTTGGTTTCTTAGACATAATTTCGGTAAATCCACCAAAACGAGATTTTCTTTAAAATTACCTACATTTTGAATTTCAAGTTTATTTCGATCTCCCGATATCTTGGCCTTTTCAGTAAATCTTCGAGATAGCAAACTGTCGACTAATTATTCTGCGAGTAAAATCTCGTATGCAATCTCGCCTAAAGGGAGACAACTCGAAATATGGTGGTTTACAAAAGTAAGGCTCTCCACACTCTATTCACGTTTATTGACTGCGCACAATTTCGATTACGTTTTTCTGTGGTGATGCTGTTTCCGCCTGTCATAAATGACAAAAATGAAAACAAACGTAACAGCGAAGTCTAAATTTTCAAAGTTGACAAGAATTGCCACACGGTACGGGAAGTTAGTTCCAACCTGTCGTCTGACGAAGTTACCTACCCGAACAAAATCCTTTGCGTGTATTCTAACTTCCCATATACACAGGAGGCCCTTCGCCTTTAACGAAATTCTCTTATTTGCATTAAATATTCGTTTTTCTTGTGTTTAAAGGCTCGGGAAATTTATTCCGGAGTAATAGTAATGACAAGAAAATGCTTTCTTTTGGATTTGGCGAGTTTTTGCTATTTTTTTTTTTTTTATTCCATGCACAGTCTCAGAAACTCTAGCAAACTTTAAACCGACCTTCGACTGCTGTTGTCGACCCTTTTTGCCGTTTTCCGACGGACGCCAGTGATGACAGCTTACGGTCACCTCCATCAAGCCCTGCCAACCTTTATTTTGAGTGTAACACTCACGATGTCTGCGAATGTTGCAGGAATGAAATGGGCATTACCGAATTAAAGACCTAGTTATAGGCCCGGAAAATGTACAAATAAAACTTTCTTTTTTTTTTTTGTCTATATATTTTTTTAAAACCGAGAAGTGCTTAAATAAATTTAAAAATTTTAATTTATCCCTTTATTTTTTATTTCTTTTTATTTTATTATATGCATGTCCCAGATACAGTGTTATATCCCTCTTGTCTGTTAAAGTGCAGTCATAAATGGCAGGAGAGAGACAGAGAGACAGAGAGACAGAAAGCGATGTCAATTTTAATAAAAGTCAGAGCTCCGGTTAGATCGAAACACTTAATATGAGCTCCGTCTCTTCGCACGGCGATCTGCTGGAACCGTCCCAGCAGGGAGTGGGGAGAGGGGGTCGATTTAAAGTGATTTTCTCCGTTCCACATCCTCTAGTTAGAAACTTGACTGACGGCCACCTCACGTGACTAGGATTAGTGAAGAGATGCAGATGTCCATCTTCTGTACCGCAGCTCTCCCATCGAAACCGAGCGGAGAGACCAGCTCCGCCAGACGGACACATGCTGCACTACAGCGCACCCCCGTGGGCGGCGGCGGCGGGAGGGAGAAGGGGGACGTAACTGCGCCAATTTGCATTCGGATGAGATCCAGGTTTCTCTGCCCGAATTTTTTTTTTTTCGGTCGTAACAACGCGATGGAAAATATGAAGTATTAAAATACTGCCGGGCACGATTGAGCCTGCGGGGACCCCGTTAAAGTCTTCGAAGGGTGCACGTGCTCCTCCCAGGTGCTGTTTCCGAACTGCCGTTACGCTCAGCGCGAGAGTGCTCGGAAGAGGAACTACGTGAAAGTTATGGACGTCACGTGCAGAGTACCTGCCATGCTTCGTGCCCCGACAGACACCGAGGACGTCCGTTCACGACTGTTCAGAACCCGTATGTAGATTGATTAGAATTCTTCCCGACGTACAGAGTCCGTCTGGTGTATAGAAAACTTTTTTTTTCTTTTTTCCGAATCTCACATCTATCGTTGAACCCCAGCATAGATGGGTGGGTAGGGTGGGGTTCTCACGGAATAAAGGTCAAGCGGGAAACAAAGGAGAAAAGGGGAAATAATACCACTGGGCCCCGGCGGTGTGCCAGGGGTTAACTGGTCGATGACCTCGGGTTCTTTATGGATGCGTCGTATTCGAAAGCAGTCGTTTCGCGATGAGGAATTAAAAAAAAAAATTTTAATATAAAAACAACTGGTTATTAGACATATTTAATTTTAATATAAGGAAACCTAAAGGAGACGAGACCTCGGCTGGACGTACACACACCTGAGAGGTCTGCGACGCGCCTTACGTCAGTCAAGGAACGCGACAACAGACTTCCCACGTCACAGGTCAGCTCCCTGAAGATGCAGGAAAACAGAAGAGAGAAAAATGCGACCAAGCAAACAAAACAACGTTATTGAATTATGGCGTCAACATCAGAAAGAGAACCCGGTATATTTGACAAGCGACTTCTGTCGCTGCGGGGTGAGTAATCTAAGGTGTGTTATGGAAGGCAGTCTTTGTGAAACTTCAATGTTTAACTGCGTACAATAGAACAAAAACAAGGGGGAGTGGGGAGAGAAATGAGGTGTGACCACAATTGTGACGAGATTGCGGGATCCTGATGGCAGAACACTTAGATTTATTAGAAATAATGCGCTTAGAAGTTGAAACGTGACGATCCGAAATAAAAAGCCGCCTGCGAACACACCAACAAGGCTGGCCTATAGAGATTGTTTAAACAAAAGTCGTCCACGGACGGATCCAGAGTGGTCATTATTTTAGAGAGAGAGGAGAGAGAGAGAGAGAGGAGAGAGCGAGGAGGGAGAGATAGAGAGAGGAGACGAGAGAGAGAGATGACGTCTGTATAGAGAGAGATGTGACCTCATTACAGAGAGATGATGACGTCAGTATAGAGAGATGTGACCTTCATTCCAGAGAGGGACATGACGTCATGTGCAGATGGAGAGAGAGATGACAGCAGTACAGAGAGAGATGACGTCTGTATAGAGAGATGTGACCTCATTACAGAGAGATATGACGTCAGTGCAGAGAGAGATGACAGCAGTACAGAGAGAGATGACGTCAGTATAGAGAGATGTGACCTCATTACAGAGAGACATGACGTCAGTGCAGAGAGAGAGATGACAGCAGTACAGAGAGAGAGATGACGTCTGTATAGAGATGTGACCTCATTACAGAGAGAGATGACGTCAGTATAGAGAGATTTGACCTCATTACAGAGAGATATGACGACAGTGCAGAGAGAGATGACGTCAGTATAGAGAGATGTGACCTCATTACAGAGAGACATGACGTCAGTGCAGAGAGAGAGATGACAGCAGTACAGAGAGAGAGATTACGTCAGTATAGAGAGATGTGACCTCATTACAGAGAGATATGACGTCAGTGCAGAGAGAGATGACGTCAGTATAGAGAGAAGTGACCTCATTACAGAGAGATATGACGACAGTGCAGAGAGAGAGATGACAGCAGTACAGAGAGAGAGAAAGAGATGACGTCAGTATAGAGAGATTTGACCTCATTACAGAGAGATATGACGACCAGTGCAGAGAGAGAGAGAGAGAGAGAGAGAGAGAGAGAGATGTAGAAAGTAACATTGAACTAATCTGTTGCGTGAGTTTTAAGAAATCTATTAAAGACAGAAAAAAATAAATAAAAAATTTCTCAATATTATCTTTAAACTGACAGTTTACTTAGCTGTTATACCGATGAATTTTTAGACTTTATTTTTATTCTTATGATCGTCAAGAACAAAAACAACAACGACAGAAAACCCTGAATAATTCTGAGATATTCGATAACCGTAACGAGGATGGATGAGCCCTGATAAACGGCCGTAATAATCTAATGAATTAAAAATCTGGCGGAGAGACTGAGAGACTTGATTAAAAGATGCGACATGGACTCCGAGAGATCTGACGCTGGCGTGGGACCCGGTGGAAAGAAGTAAAGAGATCATGAAATACTGAGGGTTCAACAGAAATGTTAAATTTATATTCGAGTTACTTTACAATTTAAGAAGTTAATTGTTTAAATAGCAGCAGGCACACAATAAAACGTAACCATTAAATTTGATGTCCCGTGTTCGTATACATCGCTGTGCGGTAGAGAGACAACGGCGATTGGAGTGTTGCTTTTCTTCGTCGTCATTAAAAATGAAAAGAAAAAACAAAACAGGGGGAGTTGACTTCTCTTAGCGCGGTCGCACATCATTTAAAATCTGCAGTCCATTCTACGGAGTTCCCAGAAAACTGATGGGGTATTTCATGAACGTTATTTTGCGTCTGAGATTGAAGGTTCCGACTCAAAGCCATGACGCCTTCCCGATCGTTCACTTTGTCAAAAATCGAATTTCTATCGATCGGGGAAGGAGTCTTGTATTCTTCTCGGCCGCCCTTCAATCTCGTTCATTTCTGATTAAAGATCTTACTGAAAGAAGAAACAGTGTAGGGTTACAAACTGCCTTTTCCCCCTCCTTATGATCAGCAGCAAAGTCACGCAATGGTCTCGTTTTGGACGAGATCAAAGAGCAAGGCGATCATATACGACCCTGAGATAGAAATCGAATAGCACTCGACACTGGCGTACGGTTGGGCACCAGTGAGGCACGGCGACGCTCCTCGGTCGATGGTTATTGTATTCGCCACGGTTATTACATTCATTTTAGCGGTGATCGTTTAGCCATAGAAATTCCTTTTGTTTTCCAATTGATATCGTCTCTTGGTATAGGTGTACGCTGATCTGCATCTCGGCGATATCAGATGGAACCTTATGCCGTATTTTAATTCAAGATACCGCTCGTTGATCTGACTAATAGCTCTATCTCTTCTTGTTAATGGTTTAAAAAGTTACTGGCTCTGCTTACTGAGTTTGTATTTCGCGTTTGTCCAAAAGTTTAATGCCGAAAATTTTCGAGTTTGGTTCCAAAATAAAAATACAAAAGCAAATAAAGCTTTAAGATAAGTCAAGGTTCACCTGTGATAGTCTGCAGGTGAGCGGAATGTATTACAACGCGAGTCCTGTCCTATCGTCTTCATTAAAAGAAGGGGGAAAAAGGGTTCTTAAACGTTTTGAGTCATTTTTCGGCTAAGGGCTTATTTAAAATATGATGTTCATTGCCACCAGGTATCTTATAAGTAGTCTTATCATTAAGGGATTTCTTCAGAAAAAATTCGAAACCTGAAGAGTGCTTTATACAGGTTTACCTCGCCCAGATTTTATCTTCGGCGCCGAGCCGCGATCAACGGCTCAGATTAAGCTAAATGACATCTTTAAATTCGCACCGACGGGGGTTAGTTCTCGTAACAAATTAATTTCCTTCTTTAAATCTTTCTAAAAATTCGTATCAGTATCATATTATCTGCATTGCATAAACTCCTACTACATTATGCCAGTCCGCACAACGTCTTATCTGTCCAATACCAGTCCACAGGACTTCTTACCCGCCCTCTGCCACTTCAAAGGTGTTTTGTCTCTCTAATTAGAAAATTTTTTTTACATGTTTGATACCAGTCGGACAGTTTTCTTACCTGTCTAACACCAATCCGAAAATTTTTCTGTTTTCCTCTCTAATATCAGCTCGCGTATATTTTTACCTGTTTAATACCGTCCGGCTAGATTTTCTACTCCTATGATACAAGCCCGAACGTCTCTAAGTAATAATATCCAGAAGAGTTTTTATCTGTGGAATACCATACCTGTTCGAAAGTATTCCTACCCGTCTAATGCCTGCCCTCAATACTTCTTATCAGCACTAATTACCGATCCGAAAGAATTCTTATCAATCTCATAACAGTCATCAAGTTTTCCTACCTGTCTAATACCAGTCCGCATGATCTATCTATTATATAACAGCCAGCAAGGTCTCCTACCTGCTTAATATAGTCAGAAAATTTTCTTACTTACAAGATAACAGTCCAAGAAAAACTTCTGCATATCACAAATGAGTCCGCAAAATTTCTTTCCTGTCCAATAGCAGTCGGCGAGTTATCTAACTTGTCAACCAGTCTATTATTATTATTATTATATTATTATTATTATTATATTATTATTATTATTATTATTATTATTATTATTATTATATTATTATTATTATTATTATTATTATTATTATTATTATTATTATTATTATTATTATTATTATTATTATTATTATTATTATTATTATTATTATTATTCTTATTATTATTATTATTCGTTTCATTATTTTATTCTAAACTATTTTACTTACTTAATCCAACTATTATGGAAAAATTTTAATGCTCACTGTACTTCATCATAGTTCTAAAGTGAAGTTCGGTGGCCGGGCACCACTCCACGCACTGACGTTCTGATATGACGTCACGGCATCCGTTAGATCACCGGCTCGCCGCAAAAACCCAATTCACTAGCGCGAGCTTCTTCCTCCGCGGGAACGGGCACCGACTCTGGTCGTCGTCTCGCGCCTCGCGCAGGACTTTTGACACAGGTGTCCTTCGACGCGGGTGGACGGAGGGGACACGAAACGGTCGCTCCGCGTGGACCGACTCTTGTCGGGTGGTAACATTTTTTCCAGTTTCGGAGAGAGAGAGAGAGAGAGAGAGAGAGAGAGAGAGAGAGAGAGAAGAGAGAGAGGAGAGAGAGAGAGAAAAAGAAGGAAAAGATCGGATACGGCGAAGATTTCCCCGAGGAAGGCGGCTCAACACATCCGTCGGACGGAGTCGCGCGCCCGACACCTCGGCAGTGCTCGGGCGAAGCTGTCGGGAAGGTTGGCAGACCGGCGACCCCCCGGACATTAATGAATGTTGAGCGACCCTCTCCCGGGGCCAGCTTTAATCGCAACAGATGAGGAGCGCGCGCTGCGGCTTGTATACTTATTTGCCTATTAAAGATTTATCAGAAAAAATAATAGCGACATTATTTATAGTCCGGGGAGGGAGGAGGGGTGGTCGTCAATGAATTCTAGCTCGCACGCGCCCCAGTCCGGGGCGGAATATCCGAGCGGGCGGCGAGGCTGTGTATCTGTTTTCCTTGGACCCGTAGAGGATAAAGGAGGCGACGATCGCGTCCCTGGACGGGATTCTGGTTGTGAAATGCTGTGAGAAACGTTTTAGCAACGACAGAACCACCACCCACTCACCCACCCCATTTCTCTCCCATCCACAAAACCGTTTTAAGTTAATCTATTTTTGCATCATGATCGAGCCGCTTTCTGGCAACTCTTCTAAAGAACGCGACAAGATATAACAAACCCCCCCTCTTCTTCTTCTTTTTTAAAAAAATAAATTCTCCTTAATAAAGTAGCACGGTTATCTGTTAAACCTCAAAGGCAGAAACGTTCCTCTATATCAGTGACTTCGATGTAACGCCTGATCCAATAACTAATTTTTTCATCAGTCCTTAACTGGAAATGGAATATTTGCTATTGCACGAGTATCTTTCTGGTACACTACTGTCGTTAGGGTATACAAGTAATTCCAGCGACAGCAACTGTATATATTTTTGCCCATCAGTCTTAAATTTAAAAAGACAACAACAAAAAAATCAAATTATTTGGTTTAATCCTCTTTAAATAAAGGTATTCTGTTCTGCTAATGGTTTTCATCAACTACCACGTGACTTTGAAATGTCGCCATCAAGCGATACGGCAAAGTATAAAATTTCCATGGCAACTAATGCTTTATTTTGAAGTATAGTCAGACCCTGTAGCACTGATAAAAAATCTTCTGAACGGATAAGCTGGCGATTTGATGGTTAACCGATGGTTGTTGTTTTTTCTTTTAAAAAAGATCTCTCAGGTGTCGTTAATTGTATGTATCAGTCGAAGAGAAATATCGCGAGATTTCGCGCTCACAGGCGTTAATACAAAATATTATAAATTACTCAGATTTCGCCTTATAGACAGACATCGGTCAAGTTTACCAGCAACATACACGCGAAATTCTCTCTGGGGCAAAGTAATAGAACCGTAAACAGCCACAAAAGCTAATATCAGCAACGAAAGTACAACTGCATGGAGTCCATGGGCCTCCACCCCAAAAGTTAATGGCGGACAGTGTAATGATGACATTAGTTTGGCCCGATTCATCATACGCAAAGCATAGTGGATCGGGCAAAAAGTAACGATTCTGACGGCTCCCGGCCTTCGGCCGCGAAGAGAGCAGCAATATACAGGAAAATACAATGTAACACTAAGAACACTTTTTTGAAACCGGACCGGTTTGCTTTTGTTGCAAGCTGTTCGTTTTCGAGTTCGGAACGACATCAGCAAACCAGGACGAAATCGAGGCTGCGTTCGTCGCGGACGAGTTTAAGAAAGCGGGTGGGTAAGGTAGGTAGGTACCTTTTCGCTCGCCCTCGTCGACCCAGAGGACAACGTCGGATTGAAACGCGAAGGTCCGTGCACCGCGCGCTAACTTCATCTCTTGGAGAGAGAGAGAGAGAAGTAAACTAGAGACACTTCTGTGAATTATCACTCCGCATGACACTCAAACTTTCGTAGCTGTTTGTGTGTGTGATTTTTGGTGTTTTTAGAATCTTTCTTAAGGCTTCGTTGGGATCTCCCTCATCTCTTTGTTCTTACAATCTCACCCCAGCAGCTAACCCCTGACTTCCGTATCCCCCCCTCAACCATCTTCTTGAACGAAAAACCTGCGTATTCGACAGCGGGGGGGGGGGAGGGGTTAATGTTGAAACTTTTAGCATCGGGCGAAAGTTTACGTAAAATTCTACATGAAACCTAATTATTAATTGAAGAAGCACACAGCAGCATTTAGAATTCAAACTTATACATTTAAAAATAACATTTTTTTCCAGTTTAATTTTCTTTTTAAAAAATTATAATCTCTTACTCTCTGGCGCGTCTTCCATCCCAGCCCCCATTCTTCATGAAAGAATTTTCCTTAATGATAATCTTCGGTACCCTTTTCTTCTTCCTGAGACAGGGGCTTTGTTGTTGTTGTTGTTGTTGTTTTTAAAGCGAATCGGTCATATCTACCGTAACCTCGGGAGGGAGGGATGACGACATTCTGTTCCGCGCGCTCGGCGACAGATGCGACGGGATTGATTGAAGTGATGACTGTTCTTTACCGCTCTCTTCCCGAGCCACACACCGACGAACGGGATAATGATTTGAAGTAAAAAAAAAAAAAGGTCAGCCGATTTACTTCACCGCCGCTCGACAATTACTGCGCTCCCAGAATCTACCACCCGGCAACGAACGAGCGCGGGAGCCGGCAGGTTTCCCGCGGCCGAAGATTTCTATCGGAATAATTGTGTAAGCCGGTCGTCCACCGCGAACTCGTCGTCAGAAGATGGGGAGAGGGGAGGAGGGCAGACGTTGGGCGATACGACCATCCTCCTCTCGCCAGACAAGATCGTGTCGTCTGTCACTTAGCCGAGTTTATCGCGTGCGCGGACGTATTCAAGTGAATCCGCTTCCACGAGGAGTTTCTCGGAGCAATTGTTACGAGTCAAGTTGTCCGCGGCGCCGAGTAAGCGATAGTCTTTATTTGGGCAGAACAGCTCGTCCTGTTCGTCATCGGGCAGCGCCATACTAGAGCGGCTAGCGTTCCGAATCTAATCATCTGCTTCGGTTAATCGCAGCGGTATTTATTAAAATCGTATATTGCTTACTTTACGCGGACGCCCCAAACAGCAGCAGCAACAACAACAATAAACCAAGTGTCACTGCGAGTTGCTGAAGCCGGATTATTTTTCAGTGCTATGCGGATTACTATCGATTACCGTTAGTCGATTAGCTTCTAGCGCGATAGAACAGAAGACGGCTGACGATTTTGTTGTTTTCGTTTCTGAGAGATATGACGTCAGTGCACAGAGAGAGAGAGATGATGGGGTTAGTGCACAGAGAAATATGACGCCATTACAGAGAGGGATGACGTCATTATAGAGAGATATGACGTCAGTGCACAGAGAGAGAGAGATGATGGGGTTAGTGCACAGAGAAATATGACGCTATTACAGAGAGGGATGACGTCATTATAGAGAGATATGACGTCAGTACACAGAGAGAGAGATGATGGTGTTAGTGCACAGAGAAATATGACGCCATTACAGAGAGAGACGGATGACGTCATTATAGAGAGAAATATGACGTCAGTACACAGAGAGAGAGAGATGATGGTGTTAGTGCACAGAGAAATATGACGCCATTACAGAGAGGGATGACGTCATTATAGAGAGATATGACGTCAGTACACAGAGAGAGATGATGGTGTTAGTGCACAGAGAAATATGACGCCATTACAGAGAGGGATGACGTCATTATAGAGAGATATGACGTCAGTGCACAGAGAGAGAGATGATGGTGTTAGTGCACAGAGAAATATGACGCCATTACAGAGAGAGGGATGACGTCATTATAGAGAGATATGACATCAGCACACAGAGAGAGATGATGGTGTTAGTGCACAGAGAAATATGACGCCATTACAGAGAGGGATGACGTCATTATAGAGAGAAATATGACGTCAGCACACAGAGAGAGAGAGTCTAAATATAACTAAATATCAATAAACAGAAAATCATGAGATTTAGTTGCATCTACATCATATTTCAAACCTTCATTGCTTTGTAATATCTTTTGTTATCCTTGAAGGTGCTAACAGATCTGTGTTGACGTCAACTGACTTCTTACGCTGCTTTAGACACTAAATGCAAAAAAAAAAGAAGTAAAAATATATAATTCTCAGAGTATATCTGTTGTTTTGGGGTTTTTCTTTTTTAAGTAGTGTAATTTTTTATTCTTTATTCCTGGTACAGCAATCCCTACTTTTAATTACTTTAATTTTACAAATCGTTCCTAACTTTACCTTGTATTATCCTTCAGAACATTTCCGCTGTATTCCTGTGTTCATCCTCAAACTGTTAACTTTTGTAAAATCGTCTTTCTCCACTGAATACGGTGAGATATTTTTTATACTTATGGTTTAAAATGGTATAGAAGGTAACAGTTAAAAGGACTAGCTAAGCAACTTTGTATCGAATAAAAATTTTTAAGTTTTGTTTATTATAACTTTTTTCCTTGATATATCCCCTGTATTTTGTTTTTTTTTTAAATTCGGGGCAAAGTTCACGTATGTTGCAGCAGGACTGGGAGGATAATGGCGGGGAGGGGGAACGAGACAGAGGCATGGTGACGATGGAAGGCTACAGACTGGTAGTTACAATTTATCGCGGTTAAAAATAGCAGCTAAACAAAATTTAAAAAAATAAATAAATAAATAAATAAGCTGTTTGGAAGAAAGCTAGGAAAAGTTCTTCATTCCCAGTTGATGCATGTGCCCCCCCCCAACTTTTTTTTATTTCTTTTTTTGCATTGTCCCACTCCTGTTGTCTACGGAGAGTTTATTTATCGCGGAATACAAACAAAACCATTAGCAGTTAAATGGTAATTCTATAAACTTCCATAGAGCATGATGTTCTGTTACAGAACTCGCTGCGATATCTGTAAACTGGGGTTAGTACTTTTCTTTGTCACAAGTAGAACGATGCGTTTTCGGCATCTCGAGATACCGCAGACAGCTGACGTTGACGCTGGGATTCGAACCGGGAATCTCCGGCTGCTGATTCCGTATAGAGCTTTTTCGGCTACCTTAAGGACACTGTTACTGATAAACAGAAAGAAAAAGGATAGAAAAGAAACGGCCAGATAGATACAATAATTATCGAAGAACAAACAGGTGAGTGAAAATTCTTTAAAAATCCATAAATATAAAACAGATATGACCGAAAAAAATCGATATTGTATTCTCCTTGGCCACTACGGGGTACTTGGTTACACTTCACCTGAAGATGTACCGAGAGAGTATTCGGAGCCAGCGGTATTACACTGATAACTGTTTGCAATGCGCACAAAGGTGAAATAATGATTTCATTTTGTAATATTTTTATTATTATCATCTTACACCGCGCAGGTCAACCATTGTCATTCCCTTGTCATTTCCCTGACACCGGTTGATTATTTCGGTTGATCGGCGACACTTTAGTTCTCCAAGACGAGCAATCTGTTCTCGAAACCTTATAAATGTCGTCTGCGATCTCTTTCCCGGGGATCTGTTTCTCTGCGCCGCTCGTGACGGATTCTTGCAGATTTGACACTGTCACCCATTAACGTGTATTAGACCGCGTTTATGCTGTTTCCCTTATTCGCGTTCATGCTGTTTCCTTTATTCACGCGTTCATGCTGCTTCCCTTATTCACGCGTACATGCTGCTTCCCTTATTCACGCGTTCATGCTGCTTCCTTTATTCTCGCGTTTATGCTGTTTCCTTTATTCACGCGTTCATGCTGTTTCCTTTATTCACGCGTTCATGCTGCTTCCCTTATTCACGCGTTCATGCTGCTTCCCTTATTCACGCGTTCATGCTGTTTCCTTTATTCACGCGTTCATGCTGTTCCCTTATTCACGCGTTCATGCTGTTCCTTTATTCACGCGTTCATGCTGTTTCCTTTATTCACGCGTTCATGCTGCTTCCCTTATTCACGCGTTTATGCTGTTTCCTTTATTCACGCGTTCATGCTGTTTCCTTTATTCATGCGTTCATGCTGTTTCCCTTATTCACGCGTTCATGCTGTTTCCTTTATTCACGCGTTTATGCTGTTTCCCTTATTCGCGTTCATGCTGTTTCCCTTATTCGCGTTCATGCTGTTTCCCTTATTCACGCGTTCATGCTGTTTCCCTTATTCACGCGTTCATGCTGTTTCCTTTATTCACGCGTTTATGCTGTTTCCTTTATTCACGCGTTTATGCTGTTTCCTTTATTCATGCGTTTATGCTGTTTCCCTTATTTGCGTTCATGCTGTTTCCTTTATTCACGCGTTCATGCTGCTTCCCTTATTCACGCGTTCATGCTGTTTCCTTTATTCACGCGTTCATGCTGCTTCCCTTATTCACGCGTTCATGCTGTTTCCTTTATTCATGCGTTTATGCTGTTTCCTTTATTCACGCGTTCATGCTGTTTCCCTTATTCACGTGTTCATGCTGCTTTCCTTATTCACGCGTTCATGCTGTTTCCCTTATTCACGCGTTCATGCTGTTTCCCTTATTCGCGTTCATGCTGTTTCCCTTATTCGCGTTCATGCTGTTTCCCTTATTCACGCGTTCATGCTGTTTCCTTTATTCACGCGTTCATGCTGTTTCCCTTCTTTTCAAAAAATTTACACTGAGACATGATACTAAAGCAGTAGCATAGATTACTTCTTGAAGCAGATAATTGCTGTCTAACTTCCGAACTGTACAGAGCTATATTGTATATAACTGTAAATAAAGTCGATTTTAAACCTTTTACACGAGTATTAATTTACCGATATTACTTGCTAAGGTTCGTCATCAGATTACAAGGCCGTATAACTGCTCAGTACTTAAAATATTTTCTTTTTGTAGCAGTAGATAAAACTGATAATTCCCCTAAACCAAGCTAAAGTTTGTAAAAAGAAGCCAGAATGAGAACGAAAGAACATTATTGCAGAGATTTTAAAGATACCATTTATTTTCACTTGTGCTTGAGTTTGAATTAAACTGGGTGAATAACAAAAAAAATAAATAAATACAAAGAAGAATGTTTCAGTAGCTTTTGAATAAGGGAAATATTACCAAAGATCGGTTAGAATCATTTCTTTTTCTAAACATTATTGTTCTGACATACTCCTCTCATTGCAAATATCATGCAGAAGTAAATATGATATTTTCGGAGTTAACGACATCCAATGTCAACACTCTCTCTCTCTCCTCTCTCTCTCTCTCTCTCTCTCTCTCTCTCTCTCTCTCTCTCTCTCTCTCTCTCTCTGTATAAGACACAAAATAACTATTAACAGTTAACGGTGTAACAGGTCGGATCATTCAGCACAATTTTGAGATATCTTGTGAAAAGAGAGGTTCCACTATATTAAGCTGCGGTTAACCATTTTAGAGTTTAGTGTAAAATCGATGATTGTAGACAAATTAATATCTTGATTTACTCTAACATTGCATTATTTTACAAATCTTTATGCTGCACCAGATGCATTGAAACAAAAACTATGTTTAGGTCATTTACCTAATATATTCAAGGTTTCTTCTCTTGGGACAGAGAAATTATCAATCTTGTTTCTGTAAACCGACTCTCACACACAAAAAGACTACTTCTAATTTTTCCTGTTTATTTAAAAGTTTCTCTGGTATTTTAAAACCATCGTTCACCCTCTCTCTCTCAAAATCGCTAATTATTTTGGAAAACCGCTTTTAGATTTCCCTTCAAAAGTATAGCACCAAAATTAGGCAAATCTAATATTTCTAATTGTTCAGCACACCCTAAATACTTTAGTGACTTTATGCTGAAGTAATTCCAGTATTTCAATATAATTCCTCGAGTTTTCTTTCCGAGTCTGGTAATTACGGGGAAAGATTCGTTTCGCTGGTGTCAGGTTGAGGCTCGAATGGTTTTGTAACAAGCTGCCAGTTTTACCATGTGTGCACCTGACCGACGCTGCCACTCACAGGCGTGGGAGCCATTATTAGCGACATTCATATATATATATATTTTTAAATCTGCAAGGAACTGTTATACAAATTGTGGTATGATGCAGATTATGAACTATGGGAAACAAAGCGTGATGTAGCGTCGGTCATGAAATAACAGAGAATAAGATATAGTGAGAAGAATGAAATAACCAAGACCGTAACATCATACAGACCGTGTGAAAACCGTGATGGAATGCAGGAGCGAATTGAGCTGTCGGGTAATCGGGCGTGGTACCGAGAGCCCGCAGCCCCAGCTAGAACAAACTTCGGTCTTACACATACATGACAATTTCTGAATCAGGCAAAAATCGAGTCATTATAAAAGCGACAGTTAAATAATATATATATATAGCTTTAGTAAATTCATGTTCCATATTTATAATCTTTGTTTCAAATAAATAATATTATTCGGGGTTCGCGATAACGCAACTTTTTTTTGGACATTTACACGTATGTCCAGCGATTTAAAAATTGACGGGACTTAATGGGTCATGCTTGTAAATAACTTACAATACCATATATTTATTTGTAACGCTACCAGGGGCGCCATCTAGTTCCGTCGCCATTAGCAATCATTTTGGACGGATTGTACACATTTTCGTTAAAAAAAAAATCTATCACGTGATCCACAGCTAAGCAGCCATTGGTAAAATATTTGAAGAGTTGAATACCATATAAGGAGTGTGTTATGTCTTTTGCGGCCAAAGATCAAAGTTGTCTTATTGATTATCTGTAAGGTTTAATTGTAGAAATAAGTCAGGTAATTGTGAATTTTTATTTTCTTTTTTTTAATCAGTCATTTTTGTGTGAATCCCGTCGTCTAGTTAGTTATATAACGGCAAGGAAGCGAGAATAATTAGGACTGAGACACTGTTGATCTACTTCTAGTCCTGTCGCCGTTATGCTGCATTGGAATACAGTTCTGTATACAGGAGACCCTTAGAGTTAGGTGTCGGCAACCACGGAAAAAACAACCGCAAAAAGTGGTTCACGAAAGAGGAAGGAATAAGAAAGGAGCAGCAGCAGAAGATTAGAAGAATCTATGAACAAAAACTGAGACCTTCACTAGCGAGAAATCTTCGCTGTTAGAGCAGAGAGTCCGGATCGACGATGACCAGACAGGTGGGCAGGGGTTGTGATTTCTGAAGCAAAATAGGAAACCGACGTGGAAACAGTGGAACGATGAACCCATCAACTAAGATTCGAAGGGAAGAAGAGGAAAGTCACGCGGCGTACAAGACAGGTCACCTGACAGAAGCACCTTCTTTCTTCAGCCACATGCATCGAACGAAGCTGGAATTTCTAAGAAAATGTTCTTGAAATTCCATCCATATCAGTTTACGGGAAAAGTGTACAAGGGGCAGATATTAACAGAAAATTGGTCATATATAATAAAGAAAATATGATTTTACACTGTTCCTGCTGCTTGATGTATGCTCCTGAAAGATATTGCTAGTCTCAGATGTTCCATGCCTGGAGACGTGTCACAACGAGGCTTCCTGATCATGAGAGCGATGCCATTCACTTTTTTCCCACATGGAGCCATATACTTCATAAAAACCAACTTGCAAATCTGTCAAACAAAACTGTTCACGTGATCAACTTTGCCTCAGAAATAAGTAAGTACATCACTGTCATGCTGTTTTAAACTGTGTAATCAACATTTGTTTTACATTGCATTCCAAGCACCTGCCATACCGGAGCTGGCACACAGAAGCTGTGGCAACTGTCTTTGATGAGAAATATCTGGAAAACCGCTGAAATTTCCTGGTTGCAGTGAAATTCTTTGCAGATGACATGCAAGATCTGCAAGAACGTTTGAAAAATGTCATCGTAAAAGGAAAGAACTGTGGTACGTTAAAAAACGAAAGGGGGAAATTCGTAACTTTTCTAAGTAAAATAACTGAGACAAAGATATAAAATATTATTGGAGACATGATCAAAGAGGAAATTGTCCGGGAAGTCAAGAACGCTGATTTGTTTTCAACACAAATTGGACTCAACTCAAGATGTCTCTGCTCACGTTCACTGGGCGATTGTTGTCGAATATGTCGTTGGAGACAAAGCCAATGCGAAATTAATGCCTCTCGTAAACATTGAGAATTCCGGTGGTAAAAGCTTATATGCTTTGCCGACTGAATCGCTGTCACATGAGCGGTTCAAACTGGAGCAGTGCAGATAGAGCAGCTAGTACGAGTGGTGTCTACTCTGGCTTACAGGAACTGGTGGAAGAAATCCGTCCTGGTAAGGTTCACACTTGGTATAACGCGCATATTCTCAGTTTAGCAATTGGTGATGCAAAGTATGCGTCTCCGCAGTAAGTCTCTTCGGCCTTCTGGGTGAGCTTTCTGCATTCTTCAATGAATTCTACAAAAGAATGAAAATCCGCGAAAGTCCCGATTAAACTTGAAGAGGGAAATGAAAAGCTTCACAAACCGGAGCACATTACTCAAAACAGATGGTTGAATAGAGCTGGCGTACTTCGGAAATTGTTTGGAAGTTATGGAGACCAGTCAAAAGAATTCTGTTCAGAGCTCCTAGTCATCTTCTAACAAGTTAGCAGATCACCTGACTTTCGAAGGTTGGTGCGGTATCGAGCGCAGAAACTGAGTGAGCCTTTTCAAGTTAGAAACTGTCTTAGTAATCTCCACCTCCGTTCAAGTCTCTGATATAACAACTCCTGTATCAGATTATTTGGCGTCAACTGATCTAGATGTTACGCAATCGTGGCGAATGATCGTTGACGCTACAACTGGAATTGGTAAATTTATGGAGATTTCATTAGCATCTTTAAAACGGCGAATCATCTGCTGGAAACATTTTTTGGTATGAACAATAACTTTCCTAACATCAGATTCACAAGACGATCAAGTGAACTGATTCTAAAAGGAATTTCTGAAGTCTCACGCCACAATGTTGCCCTTGACGCCGTCTCAGAGAGCATGAAAAGAAAGTCTGCTACTAATGAAGATCTCTGCAGGTAAAATTCATGCTTCGATCCTGACAGATTTGACGAGGTATGGATCTGCCCCCGAAAAGATCTCTTAAAATGATGTCTGAAGCAATTCCTGAAATTGACACTGTTTCATTACGAGAAGAGTTTATATTTTTTTAAATCAGGCAAGAAACAACCTTCAGAAAGTGCCCTTGGATAATAACGATGATGAAAATGAAGCAGATTAAATCAGTTCCGATGAGAGACAGGACGCATCTACTACAAAGACAATCTGAAGAAACTAGCCTGCAGTGATTGTATATCTTGTGCATTCAGGTTGCTATTTCAGTATTGGCTCTGCTCAGCAGCCTACAAAAACTTATCATACAGCGCACCTGCGAAAGATTCTTCTCCAAGCTGAAAATTGCGAAGTCAAGGCTCAGATCCCCACTTACACAACGAACCATAGAAACATTAATGCCAATACTAAAGCTAAAATGTGACAAAGAATGAATTATAGACAGATATTTCAAAACTTCAACTGACTTAGTTCATTACTTTTCTTGTAGTTTACCTACTTCCCTGTTGTTGTTTTTTTAAATTCTGGTTTTCATTTGGTAATTAAAAGATATTTATTGGTGAGCAATGTCATTTATTTTTTAGTTCATTGATTATTTTTCATATTTTATGTCAACACGACTATTTATACATCTATATAGATATCAATGTGCACATAATAAATGTCCACAAAGTATTCTTGAGAATGTTCCAGATTTTTAGTCCATGTAACTATATAAAATAGAATTACGATGCATAACAACGGGGGTATATGACATACAGTCTTTAGCAAATGGTTTTTATAATGTCATGTTAATTGAACTCTGACATTGATAAATCTAGAATCTTCTTTTTCTGTTCACAAATTTGGTCCAAGGGAATACTGACCACCAATTTGTCTTGGAGCCCAGGATACTGTCAGCCCGCCACGGGTATAATATAAATCAAGAGATAACAAACATTGAAATGTAATGAAGAAAATGAACAAAGGCTATGATATAATGTGGGCCATGAGATAAGACCATGTTTCAATATAAGTAATGAATTAGAAGATGTAATTTAATAAAGAGAATATTAACTATTATTATGATTTAATGAAATTGAGGAACTACCGTGATATAATATAGACTGTCAGGTAACAAGGACCGTGATATAAGGTAGAGCGTCAGGTAACAAGGACCGTGATATAAGGTAGACTGTCAGGTAACAAGGACCGTGATATAAGGTAGACTGTCAGGTAACAAGGACCGTGATATAAGGTAGACTGTCAGGTAACAAGGACCGTGATATAAGGTAGACTGTCGGGTAACAAGGACCGTGATATAACGTAGAGCGTGAGATGAAATCGAACTTGGTTTAACGATACGGAAAATTAAGACATATCTAATGAAATATTTAAAAAATGTAACAGAAAATTTAAATTCGTGTTCTATAATTAACCAAGTTAATTAAAATTTTATAAGAATAGTTGGCGTTAATAAAATATTATTAAAGATTATATCTAAAAACTGATTTGAAACGTGTGTGACGTCAAAATATTAAACAGAAGAACAGATGAAGCCACGTTATAGTAGGCCTTATATCAAAATAATAAGAAAGTTTAGAAGCTAAACATCTAAAAGAAGAAAGAAAATGATTATAATACCAGGCAAAGAAAAGAAAATGCATGGGAGACGATGAATAATTTTTGTCTTTAACGAATAAAAGAAGAAACGATTTTCCACCATCGCTGTTACTTTATAATCAGATCTACATACTGCAGAACAACTCACTACATATGATCACTGTGTCTCAGCGCCTATGGCATATATTTCAATTACCTTACCGGCGTCAGATCATAAATTTCTCCCTTTTGATAAGTTCCCAGGAGGACTATTGTACCATTCATGTTTACAGCAGTGTAACAATATCTAATCTCACGTATTGATTATTTCTTTTTCTGCGACTTCTTTGTGTAAAATTGGGGTCGGGCCGCTTATGTCACGACGCTCGTAAATCTGCTTTGAGGAGTGGCGATATGTTGGAGGTACTCGTTTTATTACAGTGGGCGCTCTGTGTTCAATTAAGAAAATCCCGACACTCATCTGGCATCTTATTGATTTCATTTTCTAAACAAATACAATGCTGTGGCTTGGATCAAAATTCGGTGCAACAAGTCGCTGGTTTTGCCCTATTTTATCTACGCAGTAATATGTGCCATGAATAAGCTATGGAGGGTTTCCAGATTGCAAGCGGCCCCAATGGAGAGAAATTATAATATATATGTATATATTTTTTTAAAATAATTAATAAATATTTATCGAATTCCATTATTAATACTGAAGTTTAAAAAACAAAAACATTGCAAAAGGTCCTATTTTTAAATTTAAAATGAAATGATTACCATTGTGTGCGTGTTTGTGTGTGTGTATAATAAATAAAGGGAGTTAAATCTGCGCCTTATGCGTGGAATTCTGACGTAGGCGTCTTGTCCGGTTTACATTCAAATCGCTTTACAGTTAAATTACATTTTTTTCAGTAGCCAAAAATAATCTTTTAAAACCTCTCGAGCAATGTCCATCATTATCAGTAACATTAAATGTCGTGTGGACATATCCTTTAATTGTTTGACTGTTTCAACTGAATATGTAAAAAAAAAATTTTTTTTTTTTATACAGTTAATTAGCTTCACGAAGAAATAACTCGTCGCTGTACCGGAGACTGGTGAAATAATAAATCTACTAATTAAACCTCAGTGCCCCTTTAACGGTACTTACTACAGGTCTCAGAAAAGGATGTATTTCCCGCCGACGATCAGTCATAGGATGATTAGAAAGAAAATGTAGGAAGGAAGCGACATCTAATGGACTATGGCGCTATTCGATACAAGAGGATTCAGATTTCGCTGATGACGTAACCTAGCTGTCTCACCAACCGAGATTCGCAAGTCGAGACTAGAGATCCTCAAAGATCGGCAGCGAGAAAACCAAGAACACAAGAAGTCGACGCACAGAAAGAAATCCAGCGACTCTTTCTGGAATTAACGCAGGAGAGGTTAATATCTCGGCAGGAATGGAAAACATAGCAGGAGGAACAAACGGAGACGTTAAAGCTAGAATCGCTGTACTCCTTCGTGGTTTCCAAGCCCCTCCCCGTCCGAAAGAACCGGAACCGAAGTTCGAACTCTGATGCGAACCGTCTTCGGAAACTTGGACGGGTGGTACCAGATGTCTTTCTCTCTAAGTTTTCTTAAACAGCTGGCCTCAGCCAAATCCTCAACGTCAGGAAATCGACGGATGAGTTAGGAGGAAAGAGGAAGGAAAAACCGCAAGACGAAAGTAGTGAAGCTGCGTGGAGAAAAGACCAAAATGAAGTAACATAGCCCACGCTGGAATCCCCGAGGGGAAAGAGGAAACGCCAAAGCTCAAAGACTACACGGAGACGAACGATTGAAGCAGAGCTAAAAGTCATCGGAATTGTCGTGGAGGGAAGAAAAAGGTGGCAGCACAGAACTGTCCAAGATGGAGAGATGGAGAACAGTTGGTAAAGCCTCTCTCTCTCTCTCTCTCTCTCTCTCTCTCTCTATATATATATATATATATATTAGACTTAGTTTTAAAAAGAAACAAAACTAAATTAGGGAGAAATTGCACCGGTACCACACCTGCAAAATTTGCAGAAGAAATGCTTCGCAGGAGATATTTACGGAGGTTTTATTCAACATTTAGTTGAGGCAAAAATGAAGCCGACTTTCGAAAGCGTTTTCGAGCTGCCGCGTGGTTTCTCGCCAGGCCGTTATTAGTGAAACCGCATTCTGAAGCATCTCCTTAATTCTACTATAACATTCGAATAATCAGAAGAACAGTTTCATGTCTCGCAAGAACATATCGTTCCGAAAATGAGTTTGTATTAAGTATTATACCATTAAAAAATTAGTGCTTTAGAGGAAAATACCAGCACATTTTATACCAGTACATTGTTACCAGGCATGGTCCCAGTGTCTGTTGTTGGTTGTCGTTATCAAAAATAGTAGCTGGTACCAAGCTTAACGTTCAAACCATATGTGATCTGAAATAATCTCATCCCAGTGTCTGTTGTTGGTTGTCGTTATCAAAAATAGTAGCTGGTACCAAGCTTAACATTAAAACCATATGTGACCTGAAATAATCTGATCCCAGTGTCTGTTGTTGGTTGTCGTTATCAAAAATAGTAGCTGGTACCAAGCTTAACATTAAAACCATATGTGACCTGAAATAATCTGATCCCAGTGTCTGTTGTTGGTTGTCGTTATCAAAAATAGTAGCTGGTACCAAGCTTAACGTTCAAACCATATGTGACCTGAAATAATCTGATCCCAGTGTCTGTTGTTGGTTGTCGTTATCAAAAATAGTAGCTGGTACCAAGCTTAACATTAAAACCATATGTGACCTGAAATAATCTGATCCCAGTGTCTGTTGTTGGTTGTCGTTATCAAAAATAGTAGCTGGTACCAAGCTTAACATTAAAACCATATGTGACCTGAAATAATCTGATCCCAGTGTCTGTTGTTGGTTGTCGTTATCAAAAATAGTAGCTGGTACCAAGCTTAACGTTCAAACCATATGTGATCTGAAATAATCTCATCCCAGTGTCTGTTGTTGGTTGTCGTTATCAAAAATAGTAGCTGGTACCAAGCTTAACGTTAAAACCATATGTGACCTGAAATAATCTGATCCCAGTGTCTGTTGTTGGTTGTCGTTATCAAAAATAGTAGCTGGTACCAAGCTTAACGTTCAAACCATATGTGATCTGAAATAATCTCATCCCAGTGTCTGTTGTTGGTTGTCGTTATCAAAAATAGTAGCTGGTACCAAGCTTAACGTTCAAACCATATGTGACCTGAAATAATCTGATCCCAGTGTCTGTTGTTGGTTGTCGTTATCAAAAATAGTAGCTGGTACCAAGCTTAACATTAAAACCATATGTGACCTGAAATAATCTGATCCCAGTGTCTGTTGTTGGTTGTCGTTATCAAAAATAGTAGCTGGTACCAAGCTTAACGTTCAAACCATATGTGACCTGAAATAATCCTATCACGTCGATAGCGCGTACCTTTCGCCAAGAACGCATAAACAGAGAAAACTGGAAAAAATACTACAGCAAACATGCATATCGTGTACTAAGACACCTTCTCAGTCAAAGTTTATGTATTTTTAATGACGATATTTTTTTCTTTTACTGTTTCTCTCAACGTCGCTATCCCGTGAAGCGTAAGTTAAAACATGTTTCTGAGTAAAATAATTTTCTAAAATATCCTGGAAGGTTTTTTTCTAAAATGCTTCTCCAAAGTCCTCAGCCGTGAAAGATTACCCGAGTGACAATGACTGGTTTTCAAGCTTTTCTTCCAAGAATGACTCCCGCTGGAACTTCCCGAGGATATTAAATCGCACAGTAAATGTCACTGTAACCGGTTATCTTTAAATCATCTCCAGGCTATTCTCCATGACGTCTTCTAAAGTGTATCCTGGAGCAATCCCTAGCTTTCCCGGGATAAACTAAAGATTGATTATTATTTCTTTCGTGAGATTTAAAGATGTAGAGAAGCTGTATTTTTAATTTGTATTTTACTGATTTACTTTATAAAAGAAACGTTAACTGATCTGATAAAGAGACAACGGAGCGGATAAAGTCAGTGGATTTTTTCCCCCTGTACATTAGTCAGAATCATCTTTCTGTTCACCCTCCTGCATCCTACAATGTTCAGTCCCAGCCTCCTGGTGATGGCGGTATGGTAGATCGGGCCGATTCTAATAGATGGCGTAGCCATGTCTGCCCGTCCTGATGTTGTTCTTTAACACGAGTCCTGGGTTTGCTGCTCGTAGCTTCTGGTCAGACCCAAAGAGATGGGCTGGTGGGGGGGGTGGTGGTGGGGAGAGACCGGAAGCACCATTTATCCTGTGTCTCGGGCTTAGGAGAGGAATCCAAAATTTTCACTTGTTTACCTTATGTTGTACATTTTACGTATATGTTTATATTAAACTTATTAAGTGGCCTTATTTTTTTTAAAATTTATATGCCAAGTAAACGAAAGTCAGACCAACTTTTTAACATTTTGAATTATCAAATAAACCCCATGAAAAGGAGATTTGAAAGTGGAGCGAGCGAGAGAGGGAGAAAACGGTTAATATAAACACAGGGTCATCTCCTTCTGCAAACGCGTATCTACTTACAGCAATAAAGAAGTTTGAACAAATACCTAAGAAATCACAAAAATTACAACTAAACTATGAAAATCCCTCAACCAGTTTTTGTCGCCAGCGGCCCTCATCCTCTCAGAGGGCCTGAACACGCCCAAGGGGCGGTTTCTCTCTCCCCTTTACCAGTCGTAGCATCTCGAAGGCTCTGCGTAAATTTTCGAAACCGCATTCACTTTTTAAGCGATTGCCCACATCCCAGATGCTTTGCAGCCATTCATCGGCCGGTCGCTGGCCATTCTCACGGAGAAAATGCGCCCAATTTAGCTGCTGTAGCGAGAATTATAAGGATAAGCGAGACGATTTGCATGTGGCGCCTCATGACCAACGACCTTAACAAATCGTGTTGAATTCACGGTAAACTCTGTTAATACGTAGCTGCAAGTAGATAGATACCTTCGTGGGCGTAACCCTGCCTCTTGGATAGTTTAGCATTTCTACAGATTTAAAGGCTTAGACGTTTCCTTCGCTGTGTTACCAGGCAACTTCGCCTTATTTTCCATTTGTAATTCTTTTAAAGAATCATCTCGATAACGTACAATCAGGACATTTCTCACGGTGTGGTTCTAGAGAGGACAAAACTCCTATCGGCAGTGGCTTGTATTTGGCCTTCTAAAGGAAACCTGTCGGACATTTGGCCGCCATGTCGCTATCCAGGGTACAACCGGAAAGAGAGAAGTTGCCGCGCGTCTGTTTTCCCTTCGACTGCCATTCCTCCCACCCCCACCCGCGCTGGTGACTCAATTCGTCCATAGTCTTCCTTTAGATCCCTGGCGGAGAACAACAACAAAAAAGCAGACCCGGGATCATTCGACTTCGGACCGCTCCATCAATCTTTCTCATCGCGAACTCTCTCTCTCGCCCTCGAGGCCAACCGCTTTGGCGGTCTATTTTCCTGACAGCCTGGCGGCCACTTGTCCCGAACTCGTTTTACTTTCGTACTCCAAAACTTAAACAAGCCCGTTAAACCTGTTAGATTCTACTTTTGGAGCAGCGCTGGAAGTAACGGATCTCTGCAAGTCTTTGATCCGTTTTGTGTCGAAAATACGACAGCGCTGCTTTAAATAAGCGCTATTTGCACACGAGCGAACTTCGTTCTTATGAAATATTGGCCAACCGCGGACAACAGACTACGTCCGTCAGATTTTCGCTTTCCTTTCATTTCCATCAGCTGCGTTAAGAGAGAAAAAATAATAATAAAAATACTCAGGGAGAGGGCAGAAAACTCATCCTATAACGTTAGAGGCGTAAACTTCAACACGTCCCTTAGGGAGACAGGCGATACGTCGGAAACATCAAAGACTGCAGGAATGGGGCGTGGGATTTGCCACATTCATCTCCCGACAGCTACAGAAGAGCCGTTCTGTTTTTCGGTTTGCGTGTCACGTCGATTGGGAACGGCGGGGGGGGGGGCTGCATCTCGAGACTTCCAGCGGGCGGGCGGGCATTAGTCAGAACGGATCGTGATTGTCATAAAATGAGGAATGGCGAGCGGAGGAGGAATACCCCGCGGAATATTCCGTAGAAACGAAAAAAAAAAATATTACACATTTTCGATATTTTAGGGGCCAGAAATCGTTGGCGACGCCGGGATTTCTTACGACGGTTGCTAATTAACCGGTCGCCGAACTTCGAAAAGAAAAGGCCTGGCGACTGACGGAGGTTCGAGAGATTATCTTCACATGGCGTCTACTGCATCCGGTAGCCAACGGACTTCAGCTTTAAGAGGAGCGAAGACGCTAAGGGTGACAGTCCCGTGTCCGTACAGAGAAATAAGAACGGTGGTTTCCGTTAGGTGCTAGTTGTCCGCATTTTTTCGTAAACTGTTTTACCGAGACGCGCATCTGCGGCCTAGCGAATGGATGGATAAGTGACGGATAAAGTTAAGTAGTTCTGTTGAAGAGCAGGCTTGTGAAACTCCGTTAATCTCACAACCCCCGCTCTGTCGGTGTTAGACCCCACCCACCCCTTTCAGATAACCTCTCCTCAGAATGGGAAACGGCAAAGTGAGGAAATCTTTAAAGAAGAGAGCAGTGGATTTCACACTCGCCCCTGTAACTGTATCTTATTTGTCCGCGACCTGATTCCTCACAATGAAGCCATGATGGCGTCTTTTATCTCAGTTAACCAATCCCTCTGTTTGGCAGGTATTCTGCTGGCGTCAGACCAACTAACAGTTAGATCCGCACACCAGCTAACTACCGGCTATTCATGACGAATATTAATATTTCATAGCCAACTGCATTTCGTCCTTACTTCCGGCCCGACCGCCACCTTGGGACTTTTTTTTTGTTTTGTTTTCTTTTGCTCCGCCGCCATGACGCCTACCAAGCGCGACAACCGAAAAGCGGCGACCAAAATGGCGGCCCATAATTTATATATATATATATATATATACAGGGTGTCCGTAAAGTTACTATACAGTCTTACAAGTTACTGGTCGTTGTTTCAATGCCGGTACGATGACATTTCTCAGTTTGTCCAGGTACCTTTCTCCTGTAACAGTTCCGTCGAAGAACTGTGGACCCACAATTCCATCAGACGATATTCCTGCCCAGACAGTTATTCCAGGCTGGTTCAATTGGGACGTGATCGTAAACTGGTAAACTGTATAGTAACTTTACGGACACCCTGTATATCACGGGGTGATGGGGCAAGAAAAATCTGTAGGAGTTTAATGATCTCTCCGGCCCGCATTTCAAAAACGGGACAACGAAACAACCGACCACAGTAAAATAGGCAATACTCTTCTCTCTCTCTCTCTCTCTCTCTATCTTAGTATCGAAGTAAGACAGCAAATTGAGGAATTCTCGCTTCTGGAAATAACGTCGTTAGCAGACTGGTCATCGAACCATGGGGTCGGCTGTGTGGAAAGCGGCGAATAATAATAATAATAATAATAATAATAATAATAATAATAATAATAATAATAATAATAATAATAATATACTAAGAAGTATTTTAAAAAACATTTTTTGTTTTAAATGCAAATTTTGACTGATGAATTTTGAAACTACTTAAAATATTTAATTATTTTATTTTATTATTTATTTGATTATCTTATTTTCGTGTCTATTTAATTAATTTATCTTCGTATCCATTTAATGGTTTTGTATTATTTTTCGTTACATTTTGATTTAATTTTAAAATATTTATGTAAATACACAAAAACAACAACAACAACAAAAGGGACAGAAAATAAATAGAGGAAGCCGAATTAGATTTAAAGTAGTGGAAAGAAATTCCGAACAGGTAGCCGAGGACAGCGATTAGTGGGCAGCGGTAGGTTTTTCTGTCCATGTAGCGCAACGATTTGTTTAGACTCACCGCTAGGGGGCGCAGCAAAGATCGATAGTTAGTACAGGTCAGCTGAAGATTGCGAAAATGGTGAAGTTAATTTTCTTCCACTAGCTTCTGGCGGCGAGATGGAGAAGGGAGAAGGACGGCCTAAGTCTCGAGCTGAATGGATCCAACTGCAGCGTCTTTTCATCTGAGGTGTGAGGAAACCTCACAACAGTCAGCCTGAAGAAAGGTGAGTCTTCTTGACCCAAGCAAGTTACCTGAGCGGTTTGGTTAAGTTGCGATCCAGCCGAGAGTTACCCGCATCCAAAATAAATAAATAGATAAATCCCACCATCATTCTTAGATGTGGGAGTAAAGTCGCTCAACGGCCGGATAACGAAGAAAAGGCAGGAAAAAGCAAAACAAACACACCGGACAGTTGCGCCAATCCGAGCCGGCCTTGACCGGGAGTCGAACCCAGACGGTCTAACCGCTGGACCATCTCTCAACCGTTTATGGAAAACAGAACAGCAGGAAGTCTACGTAACAACAGATTGAGCGGCTTCCGAAAGCCCGGTGGACAGCTGACAACTTTCGGTGGTCGTTATTCGCAAGAATTTCCACTGAGTACATCGGAAATCTGTTAAACTGGATATTGAATTAAAACGTTTAATTCGCTGCACCATATATTAGAGTATTTCCCAAATGTTTGTCGAAACGCGATTTTTAGAAGTTTAAAGTTCTAATGGATTTGAAGAATATTTACCAACCAAGTCAAAACATGAGGGCAGGTGCCCTTCACATCTTTTTTTTCTTCTCAAAAACCTGTATCATCTTTTCTAGAAGGAGTTATGTACAATTAGGTATGTTCTTAAACCTGTCCGGAGAAGAGGAGAAGTCGAGAAAGTACCGGATAATTCGGTGTAAAGGGGGAACAGAAATAAGGTCACGGGTAACTGAGAACAGTATTTTAGGTCCCCCCCACCTTTTTTTATTTTTTTAAATAAAATCTAATTTGCGGTGCCATAAGCCGATGTGCGTAGGATCAAGATGTTAATTTCAATTCTCCTCAAACACATCGATCAATCAGGTATCGCTTCAGCCCAGGAAGTTTACTTGTTATAGGGGGGGGTGTGTGTCTTTGTGAACAGCAGTAATTCGCGCATATGTCCTTCTGCGATAATTGTGGCTTAGCCGTTCTCCGGCAAAGTTTATTCTCCGGGGTACCTTTAATAACGAGTCTGATGTCGCCAACAACTAAAGAATACGCACTCCCTCTCCAAATACAACAATAATACGACCTGCTCTTTTTTTTAAAGGTTATAATTAAAAACAACAACAATAAACTGCGCATCGTTATCTGGGAAGTGGATTTTTTTTTTCGGATAAAAATCAGGAACACGACTGTTTTTTTGTTTTTTGTCTGTTAAAGCGCCGATGATTAGAACAACGTAAATACGTCCTGCCGATCTAAATGATTACAGTATATGTATTA
The DNA here is from genome assembly GCA_018389105.1 of Nautilus pompilius. Taxonomy (NCBI): domain Eukaryota; kingdom Metazoa; phylum Mollusca; class Cephalopoda; order Nautilida; family Nautilidae; genus Nautilus; species Nautilus pompilius. The sequence continues at coordinate 183,659 of JACATO010000966.1, read as the reverse complement.
TGTACACATACCCGGAAAGACCGACTCGAAGTCTCCTCCGTTCGTGGATCAATGAGTCTCCAGATCCCTCTAATGTTTAAAATCTTATCTGATTATCCTAACCAGAAGAGATAATTGAACAAACAGAAAGGAAAAAAAAATTGAAAAAAAGTCATCAGAAGAACAACAGAAAAACGAACGCACTCTGCTTTGTGTGTGTGTGTGTGTGTGTGAGAGAGAGAGAGAGAGAGAGAGAGAGAGAGAGAGAGAGAGAGAGAGATATGACGTTAATACAGAGAGAGAGAGAGATATGACGTTAATACAGAGAGAGAGAGATATGACGTTAATACAGAGAGAGAGAGAGAGATATGACGTTAATACAGAGAGAGAGAGAGATATGACGTTAATACAGAGAGAGAGAGAGATATGACGTTAATACAGAGAGAGAGAGATATGACGTTAATACAGAGAGAGAGAGATATGACGTTAATACAGAGAGAGAGAGAGAGATATGACGTTAATACAGAGAGAGAGAGAGAGAGATATGACGTTAATACAGAGAGAGAGAGAGAGAGAGAGAGAGAGAGAGAGAGAGAGAAGAGAGAGAGAGAGTAGATTCCATTCCTCGGGAATTTTCGTTTACCAGCTTCATCTCCATTACCGTCAGATTAGCTTTCGTGGACTACGTCGACAAGATGCGTACGGTCCAATTCAGATATCTAACCGGGAGGGTTTACGGTTGAAAAATAATCTCTTTTAACATCATGTAAAGCAGCTTAATTCAATCGCTTTCACTAATGTTTTTTTTTTTTATCGAAATGTATCTAAATTAATAATTACTTCATAGGACTTCTTTCTGTTGTTCCTGGTAAAAGATAAACGACGAAAGAAAGTATCTGATAGTGGGTGCTAGTATCAAATTGTAGGCGATTACTTTCCTAAAACAAACCGGAATTCAAAACCGATGAATCATCGGTTCGGTGCTTTCTTTCTTAGTTCGATTAACTTCCCTTTTCAGAATTCTCCTATTTATTCCACTTTTTGGCCGCTAGTTGGCGTCATTTGAAGAACCCGGCCTTAAGTTCTCTTTCCTCAGAACAAAGTGTTTTTTTTCCCACCTAATCAACTGTCTCCTTATATGGACCAGATACTTAGTTCCGGTCGGGAGTTTATCGTGAGAACTCGATTACATTAAGCATCGACAAAGTACCATCTTCATAATACTACTACTACTACTACTACTACTACTACTACTACTACTACTATTAATAATAATAATAATAATAATAATAATAATAATAATAATAATAATAAATGACTATATTCAGATGATATGCATCAATCTCGTTTTTTTTAAAGAACTTTGGCCTTCCAGACCCAATTCTTTTTTTTTTTCTTTTTAAAGCCTTAAGTTCCTTAAATCGGAAGCCTTCGTTTTCCAGAGCAACTCGCAAGAACACAGCAGAAGATCGTCAAATAACTAACGACGAGCCATTCTGCGAATGCCGAAAGTCGCAATAGGTCAGTTGATTTCACGAAGCTACGAGGAGGTGTGGCCCTGGCACTTTCCGCAGGGTCACGGTCTGGTGAGAGATCTGTTCCAGCTTGTAACAACACCCCACCCACCCCCACTTTCGTTTACAAGTGCTGACTGTGTAACCAGCTCGGAGGGGGTTGGTGTTTAAGGTGATGACGGACGAGTCTGGCAGGCATTCGTTCAAGCCAACGCTACCCAAACGCTAGATTCGCAGTCGGGTTGCCAAAGCTGTGATGACGTCATACTAGTCGCTAAGGTAACCGCTGGCGGCTGTACTCAGTGCTGTGAAATATTATGAGACTTTAGAATAATTAAAACATTCAAAAGGTCACAAATAATCAGCTAAATTACTTTCTGAATTCCACTTTAAAAAAAAAGAGACTTAATTAAAATATATATATATATATATATACAGCAAACTCATTACCTGGCCTGTATATTTGGCAGCCCAGCTGAAGAATATGCCCACTGTGGATTGACGAGACGGATTTGGCACAGAGTTGGAAATCTAATCACTTGGATGTCAAAAATATTTTTTTAGATTATTGGTGGATTTAAGAATTAGAATGGAAAAAAAAAACAAACAAAAGAGGTGGCGCGTCAGAAATATCGGTTGAGATACCTGTTCGAAAACAACGTTTTTTTTACCATCGCAATCGCCACCCGCCGGTGCCAGTGGAGCTGCTGCCTCGTGTTTTTTTTGTTTTTTTATTCAGCACCCTCCCCCCCCTAAACAGTTTCTTCTTCTTTCTTTTTTTAAATCTCGAAGGACGCCCGACCGAAAAAAACAGCCGCTTTCCGCTAACTACCGTTATGCCACCTAAGAGCCTTCCTCGGGAGATTAATAGGTGCCATTTAACTAGTTCCTACATGTGCATTACTGTGATCAATCTTCGATACGAGACAAGGAGCCGCTTAAGTCACGTCTCGTTCATCGTTGTCTTCTTGCTCTACATAATTCATAGGTCTTTATAGAAAACACGCGCTGTTTATGTCATTAGGAGATAGATTATATTTCCGGGAGTTTCGGTTTTTGTGAACAAGACGTGCCGTCTCCATAAAGGTGGAGACGCTCCGTCTCTCTCTCTCGTCTCTCTCTCTCTCTCTCTCTCTCTCTCCTCTCCGCTCATCTCTCTCTCTCTCTCTCTCTGTCTCTCGGTCTCTTCTGTCTCTGAAACGTCTCTCTCTCTCTCTCTCTCTCTATTCCAAAATAGCACAATCATAAAATTATTTCAAAAAACATTATTTATCTGTCTGGTCTTTCAGCTATGTATCCTCTGTTTAATTTTCTTTGAAATTGACAATAAGAAGGCATTCCAAAAATCCTTACATAGCCTGCTTTTCAAACAAATAACTAAATAAAATAATGTTTATTTTTAGAGTTTTCTTCACCTAAAAAAAAACACAACATTTACTAACATCTAAATAAATAGAAATAACTTGTACCCATCCTCTCCCGATCTGATGCGTCATCATATTACATTTTACCTTTTGTTTTTCCTACACCAATATCTATAACGGTGACAACATGGATGTATGCTAGGAAGTGTTGCCATTCTTCCTGTACCATGAGGGGAAAAGCCTTACTAGAAGTATTAAATTTTAAATGTGGGACAAGAAAAGCAAGAAGAAACTAGACCAGGAGAGATATGCTAATCAGAGTTGATCCCTTGCACAAATCAAACAAGTCCCTTAACTGTAGCAGACCACTGTTTCACTCATTTTAATCTAAAAAGGCATTATGTCTTCTTGTCCACAGTTCTTCATCCACATTATTGAGAGATCACAGGGGAATTAGAAGAGAGAGGCTGCACAAGAAAAAGATGATTATCATTCTTGCAGCAATATTTATTGTGTACCGGGCTTTGTTTTTTAATTCTTTTTTACCTTTTGTATTAAAATGTTATGACATTTTTCTGAATGAAGTATTGAGCATGGAAATACAATGGATATCCTCCTGATCTGGTCAGATTCTGGTACACAAAGTATGTCCAGTTTTTCCACCTGAAATTTTCTTTTCTTTTTTTTAAAATTATAACTTAAATTAATTGCCCTATTTATGTTGGAAGTTTTAGGCGGAAACAAAAATATCAACAAGAGGGCGAGAGAATGATGATGGATGAACAGATGGCAGATTGCTCTAATTTCTATTGAGAGCTCCACTGAAGCTGGAGGTAGATGAGTTTTCTTAACCCCAGGCTACCATTGTCAGTGATCTTCGATGTAGCTTGATTTGAATAACTGAACTCAAAAAAAAACTTCCCGGGGTCTCTTTAAACTGTACAGTTCCTTCCAAGAACCCACCTCTTTCCCTTCTTGGTGGTGTTTGTTTTTCTCTTGGAGGAAAGCTCTCAGTCTGTTGTCCTAGAATTAGCCCCGTTGTGTCCCTCTGCAGGGGCTTTGCTTGTTTTTCTTGGCACTGATCTGATCTGGGTGGCTGGGCTATGGAAGGGAAGGGGAGGGCTATTGATTTTGAGTTCTCATCATCATCATCATCATCATCATCTCTACTCACAGTCACCCTGCCTGGTTGGTACAGCATTACCACAGATGTGGGCTGTATGTTTTTACAATGACTGTCACTGGTCACCAGGGGAAAAAGGGGGTAAAGTCACTAACTGCGGTGTGGATCCATTATTCTGGTTTTTCTGTTTTGACACATGAACTGACAGTTTTATCCCCTACCCACCCACCCTTTACTCTTGAGGTGATGGTGGTCCTTGGAGAATGTCATTGAAAGGCGGCAGCCTCTTCTACACTGTTAATAAAGCAGTGCTGGAGTCTGACCAAATGTAGCTAAGTCTCCATCCAATAACCTCGATTTCTGATCAGATTTCTCTATAAATTCTTCTCTTTGCATTCTCAAACCTCTAGAACAAAAGTTTTCTTGATGCTGCTTGGCTCAAAATATGGGTTTGATTCAACCCAGTGAAATTCCCTGTGGGGCTCTTGAAAAGAGAGAGAGAGAGAGATGGAGAGACACAGAGAGAGAGAGATGAGACACAGAGAGAGAGAGAGAGAGAGGAGAGGGAGAGAGAGAGAGATGGAGAGACACAGAGAGAGAGAGGAGAGACACAGAGAGAGAGAGATGGAGAGACACAGAGAGAGAGATGGAGAGACAGAGAGAGAGAGAGAGTTTGTGGTGGATGTCAGTGGAGATAACTGGAACCCTTTGTATCCAGAGTTGGAAGAGGGGAGCAAAGACAACCATTTTGCTTTTATTTGAAAATTGTTCTGGAAACTACTGTTAGCTTTGAGTGGATGTGTACAAAGCCATTTCTCGTAAAATTGCTTTAAATTCAGAAACTGTTGCCCAGTATAAAATGCTCATAGGAGATGCTCGACGTCATCTTTGTTATCTGTTTTGTCTAATTTTAGCTAGCAAACAATGTTGAGGGAGAAGGAAGTTTACATCTCATATAAAGCTTACTAGTTAAAAAAAAACAAATTTTGTTGTAATAAGTCTCCAGATTTGTTAAATATAATTTCACCACCCAAACAACAGCAGCAAAACTTCCTGGTGTTTTTTGACTCTTCTCTGTTTGTAAAGTTTCAGCTGGTGGCACCCACCCCACACCCCAAACCCGCAGCAGTGCAGAAGTGATCTCAGTTTGCCAAGATTTGCCAGAAAGTAGGTAGCTCAGACTCTGTTCCAGCCATTTACATATAAAGGGGTAAACACTGAATCAGAAAATGCACCAACATCTCTCATAAAATCAAAATAACTAAGTAAATTGTTGTTTTTTTTTATATATGAAATTCTCACCCCCCCAAAAAAAAAACAACCTCAAGTGCGTTTGTTCAGTCAACAGGTAACTTTCTGGAAAGTCTAAAATGTGGAAAACTGCTCAAAAACCCACGTCAGGGTGTTTAAATAAACTTTGTATTATGATGAGCCAGCTTACAGAAATATAGCTAAGAAATGTGGAACTTTAAAGGAACTCGCGTACTTAATACTTCGGAAGTGACCTGAGACTCGCCACTGCTTCTGTAAAATGGATAAGTTTTTTTTTTTTGAAAATAAATTATATACTTGGGAATGAAAAATTATTCGTATTTTTGTTTTCCTACTTTTCTCTCTTCACATGAGATGTATTGGCGTTTAGGGAGAGAGGAACCTGACTCATTCTTCTTTGAGAATTGGTAAATTCTGATACAATATAAAAACAGATCCCAAAAGAGTTAAGTAAAAGTAGTTTAATTATAGAGAATTCATTATAAAGATTACTTGAATACAGATTTGGAGAATCTCTCTCCCATGTGTATATCAAAGTGTGATTTTAGCCTTTTTTCCCTATTGATACTTTTTCTGGTTTACAAATATCCCAGGCTAATGTGTTGGAGAGGAAAGAATCTAAATAAAAAAAAAAAAAGAGAAATAGATATATTAGATGCAAAAGAATTACCAGTGATTCAGCTGCAGGGTGAATATAATGAACTGTATCTTTACAGCTGCTTTCTGATCATTTATTCATTTTTTTCCCCTTCCCTCTCCTCCTCCCCTTCTTCCTTTTTGATGCCTTATGCCCGGAAATGTCAACCAAATGCTGTTTTGATAATTCCGCGCTAGGTCAGATAGTATGAAGAGACACGTGTATAACTTCTCTCCTAGTTTTCCATTTCAATAATTACTGTATCACACCATAACTTAATTGCCTTCTGGAGGGGGTTTTAATGACTTCCTCAGTCACTGCCCTACCCCCTCCCTCTCCTGAGTCCTACTGTCTGTCCCCTGGGTTTGGTTTGGTTTGTCCCTTCCCCCCTCTGCCATGCCCATTGCTCTGCTCTATTCATTCTGTCTGCTTGCTTAAGATGAGCTGGCGAATACTGAGATTTCTGTTCCTCAGTTTTTTCCTGCTTGCACAGTGGCTTTAGGCAGAACAGCCAGAGAAGAGAGTAGGCTGGATAATTTTACTCTAACTTCCCCACATTAACATATCAGGAAGTCATCTTTAAAAGAAATAAAACGTTAGTGATGCAATAATCAACGATAGATTTAAACCTTTTCAATACTCGAAATGTCCAAGGACAAACAACAACCTATTGAAATGTCCAGAGAGAGAGAGAGAGAGACAACCTATGAACATTTTGTCCGTGTAAGTGTTAAACTTCTAGAACAGGATGTACAAATATACAAGTTATTTTATCATCTTCAGCACGAGAAAACCAACAAACAGACAAAGCTACTTGCCATTCATCATCAGGTCTGGTGGTGGGAGTGGGAACTTTCCATTTTTTTTTTTAATTACCAAGCATCAATTTTGGTAAAACCTTTACGGGCGTTAATGAATAGCACAGAAGAGCAGTGCATAATTAATTCATTTGACTGATTTGCTGGTAAGTGGATGGCAATTTTCCTTCAGGCGTCTGGTTGTCTCAGGTGCTGCGTATGCAAACATCGTGATATCCTGTCACCCTGTGGTGAGAGAGGGAGAAAGTTCTAAAGATTTGCTTTCGTTTAAGTTAAAGCAGATCTCATTATGAGGTTAATTAAAAAAGAAGAAGAAGAAGAAGGAAAAAAAAAATGGTTGGGGGGGGAGGTAATGTATGTTCTAGTTATCTTGATTAAATAGTTGGCTCTCTTCGTTCTCATCCTCTCTTGAAGTAGATTGTTTTGGTTAACATGGGGTTGAGGGATTTGGATTTGTTAGCTGGAAAGTGGAGCTTAAAAAAGGTGGGGAGCTGATGAAGGTTTGTTAGGTTGCGGCTGTTGCGATTAAAGTGGAATATACGTATTTACATAAACGTTAGAAAACCTGATTTTTTTTTTGCGTTACCTCTGTAACCTGTTGATGTTATCTTTGGGAAAACGAAAGGGGCCCTGAATGGTTTGGTATACAGAAGAGGGGGCACTGGGCAGACCTTTACAAGCAAGTACTTACTGTACCTAAGGCTGCCACCATCCGTCGTACATTCTCAAAAAAAAAAAGGGGGGTGAGGGAGGTAGAGATAGCCTTCTCTCATTTCTTTCCAGATACCAGAATTTCGGTGTCTTTAACAAACTTATGTGATTTATTTTTTTTTTTTAATTAAAAAAATCTATCGCAGGTTTCTACCAAGATTGCTTTTCCGCGATACCCAGGATGTCTTTACTGATAATGGGATGTGGCATTCGGATGATGAAGACACGTCTTCAGAGCAAAAGCGACGATGACAAATTCTAATGGTTTTCTGAGACTTCTCCATCGCGATGCGTTTAATTTCTACCATGTCAGTCAAAGTAATAATTTCCTGTTCGCATTTGTAAACATCTGCAACTTTTAAAAAAGAGAGGGAGAATTATTGCTCTCGTGTGTATTGCAAGGATTATGAACCAAATAAGCTTTTAATGTACGTGAACTATTCAATTTACAACAACCAAAAAAAAAAAAGGTGAAACTCTTTTTCTTTTCTTTTTTAAATCCAGGAAATGGAAAAGGATTATTGGATCTTGTTGGCTGTTGCTGGTTTGTGTGGCAATCACTCACTATCCTCTCCCCTACTAACTTCCGCCTCATTAATTGGAATTTCCCAACACATCTGGATACATACAGATCCCCAGTTTCTGATCTGTCTCCATTGTAATGTAATCTTCTGTTTGATGGAGTATTTCTCACAGATCCTTAAGAGTTTTTCTTCATTATTATTATTATTATTATTATTATTATTATTATTATTATTATTATTATTATTATCAAATAGGTGACTTTTGAGGACTTGTACACATCTGCAAAAAAAAAAGAAACTGGTTTCGAGGGTGGTGAGTGTGTGCGTGTCATCTGTCACATGTGTCTTGCATGTGTCCATTGTGCCTTGTTTGAAGCAGATACCTACTACTACCTTATCCTGGAATTGTCTGCCCTGCCGAGTCTTGTTTGGCTTTCACAGTCATCCAGAACCAGTTGAAATTGGTTGGAGATTACTTCCACGATTGCGAAATACTACGTCGACAAATGAATGACGGCACTTGGACTTGAATGCTGGATGTTTCTTGGTTCCTTTGGCCAGGGGTTGGGGTGTTTGCAATTTAAACAAATAAACAAAACAAGTTTCTACTTTACACCGGTTAGTGGGATGTCGTCCTGGTGGCACTTGGTTTACTTTCACGCCCGACACATGGTGCCACGCTAGAACCGTTCTGATGCAAGATGGGAGGAAATAGGTGCACTCAGTGGAACTGACAGGGTTAGTACAGAAGGGCGAGAAACCCCCTGTCGTTGGCTAGACACCTAAACAAAGGTCAAGCCCGTTCGAGGGAGCACTGTTATCACTGGCACCGCTGCACCGGCCTTATTTTCTACGATAGTCAAAATAAACGCAGCTATGTGGATTCTTCCTGGTTTTAACTCCTGACCAAAACAAGCATCTTCCACACGAGGACGTCCAATTGGAGGAAACTGGACTATTCATTTATATGCATGTATTTCCTGCAAAGTGAGAAGTTACTGGTGAAGAAAGAGAAAGGAACAATAACCTTGGTTTAACGAGTAAGAATATATTTTTAATTGAAGAATTTACCGGAGATTATAGGTATTTCCAGAGAGAGAGGATTAGCTGCACACCGTCTCCAGTGAAAGAAGAAAAACAAGAACAAATTGTGATGCTGTCAACTACAATGAGTCATTTTGTACTGGTGAACACACTGCTCAAGATGTTTCAAATACATCATTTTATTTTTTTTATTTTTAAATTTAAAAATCTAAATTAATTTCCTGTAAATGAAGCCTTTTTTGTTTTTTTTTATAGAACTCTTTGGAAATCTAATCCGACTCCGTAGTATTAGTTTTCTGAGAAATCTGAAGTAAGTGTACCATCCAGCCACTCAGACTGGAAATTGATCTGCCACTTTTATGTGTCTATTATGAAACCTGTATCCACTAAAATATGAAGTAATAATGTACCTTGATTTGTTAATGATGTAATATAATAACATGCCTTATCTGCAGATGATAGGAAATAAACATCTGGTGTGATCTGGTAAGGATGTGAAGTAGACATGTACCATGACTTGCTCATTACGCAACGCTAACCCCTTCTGCCAATGATTTAAAGTAAAAACGTACACTGAGATCTAAAGTATATTATATATGCACTCTTTTTGACATTAATGATGGGAAGTGAACATAAACCCTGATCCGTTAATGATATAAATTAGTTGAGTTGCTATGTCATTATCAAGGAATTTCCAGGTGGTCCGACCATGTGATTGTTTAGAATTTATCGAATTTTATCTTAAAATCTTTTAAATGCTTTCCCTTTTCGTTAGCTGATAAATTATTTCAATGGTTCTAACAACAACAACGACGACAAACACCACTTAATATCTCTAGAGTGCAAAAATAATAATAATAAACAAAACAGCCCATGAATTATTTTTGTCATGTGCTTAACTTTAACCAAGTTGTTGAGGCTCTCCCAGAGTTTCCTTGTTGCCGGGAGCGTTCAGGTGAAACTTGGCAGCTGGATTTCATCTGGATGTCCGCAGTGCACACAACCTTTACATTGGAATAAAACGCTGCAAGTCAACAGGAGAAACCGAGCTTCTCCTGACTCTGCTCTGCCAGAGTTGCATAGAAAGTCGGCAAAAGGCTCTTTGGGGAGTTTCCACCCCCCCCACCCCATAACTTGTGGTTGTTTCCTTCCTGTGTAAAAAGACCGTACATGTGTATCTATTACGCCTTTCTAAGACTGCGGTGTAATATACTAGGGCTAGTGAAACTTAATAAATAGAAATTATTGTTATTTATCCATAATTACAGGTTCTAATCTCGCTCATTCTGTCTTTTTTTCTAGAATTACGCGTCGCTTTCTGAGAGCCAGTTGCCTGGGTGATAGAAGTCAGTCACTCAGGGAAGCCTTAATGCAGTGGATAGCGGGATATATATATATATATTACAGCTTTCTCTCTTCCTGTGTGTGTGTGTTTAAAATATTAATATTAGTAACGATAATTTTGATTTCTAACGAGAAAAAATACAGCATTTCTAGCTGTACAAATTGGATAATACAGTTTTCAGAAGAAGAAGAAGGAAGAACTACTAAATAAATCTCTCTCTAAAAAGCAACTTAAATAAATAGGGTTCTGGTTTGTATTATTGCAGCACCTTAAGAGGGGAGGGTTTTTTGTTTTTCAATTATTAATCTCACTTATTTAGAAACAGCTGGGTAATCCATATTTATAAGGCCCAGGGGTGGGAGGAGAAATTATTAACTGTGCTTGGCATATAGAAATAGAATCCAGGCTTTGAAAAGAGTATTTGTAACCCATGGGTAAGCCTTTAATTAACTTAGCTCTTATAAGCAATCATTTTGCCTGATGAGTTTCCTATTGCTAATCTTACTTGGATTTCTAATGGTAAAAAAGAAGGAAAAGAAAACCGGGGAGAGAGAGAGAGAGGGGGGTGTGTGTGTGTTGGGTGTCCAGGTGATGCTGGATGTGTTGAGATAGTTGTGGATATTACAAGAAAAATAGCAGTACAGCAACCGTACACCAAATGTTTCAGGACCAACCCACCCAAGAAACATTCTCTCTTTTTTCAGAATTATTGTGGAAAAAATACATCAAAATCTGAATGATTTTGCCACGACCCTTTTAAGACGACGAATGCAAAACAAAACAAACAAAAAAAATACTTCTCCCCCCTCCTCCCCTGAACCCCTTGGTTCCCACCTTTTTTTTTTCATACCGAGAACAATTCTACTACAGAAAGGGAAATATCACTCTATTTTAAATTTCAGGTGAGATATATAGAGTTACGGTTCTTGGGCCTTTAATTTACGAATAACTTTTTAGCTGGCTGGGGAGGATTAATATAATGGTACTGTTTAAATGCCACTACAAAAAAGAAGAGAGAGAGAGAAAGTAGCCATTGTAGACTGAGATAACAATAACCAGAACACTTAGTTATGTGCCAAAATGTCGGACTGCCTGCCTGGCATCCCTACGGACTCAGGCATCTCCCTGCCCTAACTTCGAAGTTTACAAGCAGCTTTAAAAAGACACAAGACAGTGTAGTTTCCGAAGTATCGATCCAGATGAAAATATCTGATGTTTGTTTTAAATATGCATATTTTTGGTAATTAGTGATTACTGTAATTTCTGGGTTATAAGTTGATTTAAGTTATAAGACCAATGGGCTAAATTTCCCATTCATAAATAAGACGAAGCTAGATAAGGTAGTTGCCCAAAACTAGCCAGAACACTGCTTGAAACCCTGCAAATGAGCAAATAAAGAGAATCCAGTGTACGGTACTTCCATGCTCATGAATATTAATGAGTTCTTTTGAAATTATCTAACTTCAAAGAGAAGTCTTCAGGCAGCTTCTGTGATGTGGTTGTGCGCCGCCTGATGCACAGTTTTTTTCCTATGCATAAAGCAGAAATGCGATGATGGGATGGATGCCCACAAAGTTCTCCACTCCCAACTGAGCAGCTGTTAGTTTTGCTTTTAATCTCACTTTAACGGCACAACCTGCATGCAGCATGCTATGATAATGCATATGTACTCTTTGAACCTGCCCTCAATGTTTTTTCCGTCAGGGTGCGTGTACACGCAAAGTTTACCTTCTCTTTCTTTGTATCCCATTCCTCAACCCATTTTTCACTGATACCTTACTTACGATGTGAGCAGCCACGTTCCCTCCCTTATCCCTGGCGGACTTTGCAACTTCCGGCTGCTGTGTGGGATCTACATGGTGTAACGGGCGGCATTTCGAAAACAAATAGAGGTTTTTTTTGTGTTGTAATATTAGGAGTTTATGCACTCACAAGACTGAACTGGATCAAGATGGCAGTAGCTTGTAATCGATTGGACAATTAAGCATACTTTAATGAACAATTAACACCGGTCCTACTGGAAAACAAAAACAATGTGTTTGCCGAGTTTACAGCCAAATTTTCAGGTTTAGCACTTTTTTTTTTTAAGTATTGAGAAATTAAAATTTTGTCCATGTATAAGTTAATTTGGGTTTTAAGACGAGACTTAGATTTCCGGTAAAAAGGGGGGGGGTGGGTGGTCTTGTTTTATAATCTGGAAATTACAGTAGAAATTCTCTTATTGAAAACGTATCATAAACAGACCTGGCGGGAGAAACAACTTCCTGGACGGGCATTAAATTTTCTCGGGAGTGGAGTGGGGGGGGGGACAATGATTTTTTAACACAACATAAGAAAAATCATAATAGAAAGAGAGGGGCCAGAACTCGAACTGTTACCACAGTAGGTCTGACGCAATCGAGCCGCGCTCCTATTGGCTAATGCCAATGGGGCCTGCAACTAAAAGACTCGGACCACGATGCCTGTGGTAGCACGCCACAAGGACTGGGCCAATGGGGCCTGCAACTAAAAGACTCGGACCACGATGCCTGTGGTAGCACGCCACAAGGACTGGACAGTAACTTCGGCCGGATGTACACAAGCCGGCTCGGCTTTAGGCCAACTTTGGCACCAACAAATTGGTGCAGGGGTCTATAGGCCCAATGAGAGATTTACGAAGGCGGGGGGGGGACAGGCCGCTCTGCATAAAATGAGGGGGTTGTTACATTGAGAGTGGGCACAGCTCACTCAGTGGGTGGGCCTGGACCCACAATGCCCGATCATAAATAACAGTGGCTAGCAAAAAAGCTGCCAGACTGGTTAAAGTGGTTCTGACTTTTATGGTGATGACTGCCGCGGTGCAAGGTTTGATCATTTCCCTTTGTTTTAGATTTGCCGTGCACATGTTTTTAAAATCAGAAATATATTGAAATATTTTTATACAGTGGATGGTTAGTTAAATGTAAAAATAAGGGTTAATATTAGAAACCAATACTGTCTGTCTCTCTGTGTGTGTGTGTGTTGGCTTTTCTAATTGTTTAGATTAGATGGCCATCTTTGTGTCCGCATTATTAGTATTAATCTTTGGAGAATCTGAAGGGTTAATTCTTACCATACTCGCATTTACTGGTTTGTAAGACAGCATTTTTTTTTTACTCGATTTCTGTCCTGACATTATGAAAAATCTGCGGATGCCAAATATTGAATTCTCTAGCCGTTTTCTTCCTAGCCTGAACAATGCACGTGCTGCTTGTTATATGGTCGTAGATTTTCTCAGTGAGTGCTACATTCAAGGTAGCAGGCAGGTGTGGAGAAATAAAGCTCCAGGTGAAGGTAAAAGAATGGCCGCTGTCTCCTCAGGACACTGTAGATGATAGCAGATATTTTTGAAATCCTTGTCTGAAAGTTCTTGAATTTGTGCATTTTCCCTGAGAAGTCCTGATATTTCAAGTGAAATATACTCTCACTCGCTTAAAATTTACTTCGTTTGAAATGTGTGTGTGTTTGCGTGTTGCCATTTAGTGAAGAAAGAAACTAGTAGAGTAGACGTCAAGAACCTTCCACCGACTTATAGAACCAATCCAGACAGAAGCCAGCAGGGCATGTGGATTCTTTCTCAAATGTTATATAGGCAACTCAGTCTGAAATCATTTCCTGCTTTGTAGCTCCATGGATAATTAAAATAGAATACACGTATATCTTGTTCAGCAAAGATGGTTTGAAATTATAATTATTAACGAAAGTCAATAACGTGAAAGTAGCGTTTTCCATGTGTAGGCTGTAACGGCACACTGTGGATTCCCTTAATGTATCACGTGAGGGTACACTCATCTGTTTTGCCATGTTTTTATCAGCAAACTAAAACATTTTCCCACCACCTATAAGGTCTTACAACTTCATGCATGACATCTGGATGCGATACAAGTTTTATTTGTTGAAAGTTTTTTTTAAAGTTTATAGAAAACGGATCTTTTATGATGTTTTAAATGTAAACTTAAAGCATACACCTGATCTTGAGTTACGCTGCTTTGGTCATTGATTGGCGAAGAGCCGGAGAAGGATGACCCATCCCTGTGGTTGGAAATACGTAGGTCAGCCACATGCTGATTTGCATACTTCACCTCCTGTCAGCTCTTCGCTGCTGATACAGTTCTGTTCTGTTATCACTCTGTACATATTCAAATTTTACACCGAAAATCAATTTATTTGGAAAAATCGGTGTGTGTCTTTGGTTGATAGAACTCAACTTTTAAATTTAAACAGGTTAATTTCCATTGGAATTTCTTCTGGACGTAAACACACCTTTTAAATATTATCTAAAGTAAAGCTTCATTAGTAAATGCTGATAAATGCCACTTACAGGTGGCCTTTATTCACTCTAAGTGAATCAGTAAATTCAGTACATTGCTAAGGATGTAATCGAACAACTGACTCACCCATTTATTGCTATTACGCATAATAATAATAATAAAACAACACAAACTTTGGTTATGATCCTCTAACATTTAGCTAATGTGACTTTTCCAGTTTATCTGCTGCTTTGTTAAACATGAAGTATGTTGGGTGGTTTCCACTAGAGGTAGTTACAACATTGGACCTAATGTTTTACCCTAAAAAGACAAAAAAGTAGGCAACAACTTTTACTTACTAGCCATGTGTTATGGTATAAGACAGTAAGCAAACCTCTTGTGGTGAGAGGGTTAGTAAGTGTGTATTATTATTTCAGCAAAGTTTGAATTTGTATGTTACACACATTTTTTTTCATCAGATTTAAAACTTTAAAAAAAACTCTGGAATACATTAGCAGTTTTAGGACGGTAGCCCAGCATCCTACGCTCTTTCCAAAGTTTCAGAGGGTTACGTTCTTTTGTAATGTACGCGTCTTTTCTAAGCTGTCAAGCCCGACAACTTCTCGCCATATTGTGAACTTCTGGTGTAATCGTGTCTGTTGATGTGTTCTTATCTAGCACCTGTGCCATGAAGGGTTTAAATCTTGTAAGTTACTTCTCCTTGAATGGTTTCTCAAGTCAGAGGGTTAATTTAAATTCATGCCATTACTAACTTGTTAAAGGGGGAGTAAATGAAACATCAAGAGAAAAACAGGCGTCTGGACAGCATTGATTTCCATACTTACTTTCCAAGAAGTGATCTAAGGGTTTGCTGTTGTTTTTTAGGGTCTCTGTGCAAGACAGATAAGACTTAAAAAGGGACGATGAGAAGAGTGGGAAGCAAGGATATCATAGAATGGGCTACATAGTTTTTCTAGGCAACTTGTCGCCCCGTTTATCTGCGTGCATTGACCTGTGAGAGGTAGTAGACAGCATGTGGGAAAGGAGAAGGGGGGGGTTGTTGTGGAAGCAGCCACAGATCTAGTCTGGCTTACACACTTACTTTCACACAAGCACATAACAGATACCAAATAGCTAGCCACAGGTGTCATCGAATACTCTTGCTATCAATATAAGCTAATTTACTACCCTGGCTAGAACACAAGCGGTTGACCTTCCCGCCAACCAAAACATTTACATAGTTTGCTGGCATGGGAACACTTGCTTCTCTTTCATAAAAACCTATCCAGCAAACCAGGCTTTAATCAGTGTACAAGGTCATTTAAAATCCTGCGCTGGTTTCTAAATCGGAATTTGGATGTTTGTAATGGATATCAAATGACCTTATTAAAAGTGTTTTTGCCTGACTGGCTAACAGAGTTGCCTTAAAAAAAAAAATGTTTTAACACAAACATCATTAGCTTGCACGGTTTTTGGTTTTTGCTTCCAACAGGTGTCCTGGTAAAGCCAGTTGGCTGGGTTCATGTCGCAGGCGTATTTAAGCACTCAGAAGTTGTTAACTTCTGCCGTTGACATATCAGAAGAGGTGGGGGCAAGAATAAAGTATCGTGAAATCTACAAGTGACATGTGTACTGCAAATACTTAATTCTTACCCCGCCTCTCCCTACCAACTGTAAAAAAGAAAAAATGTATCGGAACTGATCTCACCCATGTATCAAAAGTGTGAGAAACTGACAGTCGTCTTGTCAACGGATCACGGTTCACTGGAGGCTTGCAACAAACCATGCCATTAACTTGTACCCCCCCTTTTTTGTTTTTGTTTTTTTTTGCTTTAAGTCCATGATTAAGCTCTCTCTCTCTCCCTCCCAAACACACACACTAGAACCATATCAGCCATCTCCAAAGATCATTTTCTGCCACTTATTCTCCCCTCTCTCTCATCTCTCCCTCTCTCTCTCTCTCTCTCCCTGTTGTTGAGACTCATGGTGGGTCCTTTAACTGGTGGCTGACTTGAAAGGAGAAGGAAAGCCAGGGTGGGGGGACAGGGGAGGAAATGGTTTTCTGTGTGGTGTGTGATGAGGTGAGGGAGGAGGAGAAACCTGATCTAGCTATCTCTTGCATTCTTGATCGATCAAGAAACTTTTCATCAGTGTCTTTTTCTTTTTTTTTTTTTCCTTGTTAAATTTGCTTCTAACTATACTCTCCCAATTCAACTGGTTCCAATAATGTTTCTGGTTCAGATTACAGACTGCTGCACATGTTGAAAGGAGATTAGGGAGATTGGAATTCTGTTAGGGGAGGGGGGAGCCCTCCCTGGTGGAAATTTTTAATCCGACTTCTCCTCCTGCTACAGATAAATCATTAAATGCCTTTTAAAGAGATGCGTACAATACTTACACAGCCAGAACCAGGAACCCTCCCTAACCACTGACTTCCTAGAATTTTTGGAAAAAAAAACAACAACAAACAAATTGTCTGTCTTCCATTACAAGTAAAGGTGTAACCAGGTGGGAAGAATGCCAAATTTATGAAATTTTTGTAGGAAGTCTTCATCCGACGGTCTTGTAGCAAACAATAGCTTTAAGGATTATGGATGCAAGAAAAGACTCCTTTAAACAAAGTTCTGTGGTCTTAGCTGCAGAAGTTACTACCTGAAAGCATCCGCCCACAGTGTTCCAAGACCAAGGCTCCATTTAATAAATCGGTGTAGCTAGGTTACGGAGAGAGAGAGAGAGAGAGAGGCTGGTGTTCAAAGTTGGTGGTTGAAACATGCTTGACCATAATCTGTGAAATATATGTCAAATTCTGCTTCCATATGCAACAGATACAATAGCACAAGAAGTGTTGTAAATATCCCTTTTATATGCTGGTTATGTATCGTTTACTGTAGCATGGAAACTGCTGCTAGATATCAATTTTCAAGCGGATCTAGGAAGTTCTGGTTTCACAAGAGATTTTCTGGGAAAAGCGAGTGCAACATTGCAGATACCCTGTACAGGTCATGTAGTATAGCAAGGATGCTGGGTCCTTATGCCCTGACAGCTAGTATTGAAATTACTTAGGGTAATTTTTTCCAGTGTAAGTAGAATTGCAGTTCTGTCATTTGACAGAACAAAGTGTACGCACTGTCTTAGGAGTAAGAGGAATAGGGCCTTTAAGTGGAAACAGATCCCCCCCCAAGTCTAGCACTGGCTAATCCAAAATCTCTTCAGACGGCCTACCACCAAACGAAATCTGGATGCCAGATTTATAACCTAAATAAATCTCTAAACAATTTTTTTAATAATAAAAAAAAAAAAAACGTTGGTGATTTGTCTTTATAAGTTTATTAACATTTGAAAATACTTAAGGGAAAAAAACATTTTTTTTTTTTTTCCTTGTTTCATTGATAAGATTAAGCAGATATCTGAATTCCGGACATCCATATTTAGCTTTGGATCTGAGGTAAGAAAAGCCAAGCAACGTGACGTTGTTTTTGCGTTTTACTAATTTTAAAAAAAGAGCAAACTCTTAATTGTTTTAAGCTGTAAATGGTGTATGTGTGCTAAAGGGGGGAACCTGCGTGGATGTGGGTAACTTTTGGAGTAAATTAATGGCAGATGACAGCCCAGACTTCCAATAATGTGAAGGGATTCACACTAAAGTTATAGCGGAGTTAACGAACAAAATCCGGATGGAGATTAAACCGAACCGTGATGGAGAGGTTGGCTGGTTCCATGTACCAAGCAAAGAGAAGCTGCTCCTCAATCTGCCACTTGTGAATGGATCACGTGAGAGAGAGACCATTTCCCAACTAGGTTATAGCTGGCCGGATGAACAACAATTTTAGGTTGCATTTATTTGAAAATTTTGTTCGTCGAAAAACTACTGTATCTGCAGCAGTCCAGATTAAGGAGGCCGCGGTTCAAGATCTCCTTTTGTGTTGTTGTTGTTGTTGTTTCTATGATACCTTACTCATGACTGGTTTTGATTCACTAAATCTAGTCGCACAAGAGGAGCTTTAATACTTAACACTGGATACGGCAAATTTGTTGTTGTTTTTCTATTTTTAAAGGGAGTGGAGCTGGGGTTTGATTCCCAGGAGAAAATCCCATTTACTAATGCTTCAGAAATCCTGCTGATTGGTGTTTTGAAAACTTAACACACGTGTGTGTGTGTGTGTAGCGACTTAACGAGATTGTATCTTGATTTGGTGTGTAGTTTCCAGCCTTGGTGCACCTGAAGTGTGTCGGCCAAAACACTCAACCCGGAATAAGGGTTAGCATCTATCGTGTTTTCTCATTGTCGCCGTCGGCGTTTAGAAGAAAGCTAACGGTTAAATTGCTGGCTTACTAACCAGAATACTAAACGGTAATAGGATATGGCTACACGACTCATTCTGAACCGTCGATCGCCACTCTCGGACAAAACCTTGACTACCTTCTAGATTATAACTTTAGCCAAGCTGGAGAATAAGTTTAGGGATTCTATTCCACAAGTTTCAAATATCTATTTGGAATAGGTTAGCTAAACAGGGACCTTTTCGTGTTGCCATCCATTAATTAGCACAAGACATAAAATGCTGCACACGGTAGCAATCAGTGAGGTTTAGAATTGATTAAGCATTAAATCTACCACGGAAGTAGACATTGTTTTAACCTAAAGTTGTGGTTAAGAGGAAAAAACAGAAGGGACATGAGGGGATGCAAATGGGCAACTGAAGGGAGAAATTCGATGGCCAACGCAAACCTTTGCACTTTTTTATCATACATCCATGTAGCCAGAACAAATTCTTTTGGCTAAATTTGTTGGTGTCGACTTAACAACAGTTGTTTTCTTTTGAGAATTATCTTGGCCCTGCATGGTTCCAGTGTAGAATGGTTTTCAGTCGCCTGTCACACTGTAACAGAATACGATCCCGTCGAATTAACAGTTCTCACAGAAATACCAGAAAGGTAGAGGTAGGCACAAAATTATTGACTTCGATTTTACAGGTCTTCATCTCATCTGAGGAGTTCATGAAAAAAAAAAAAAAAACAACAACTATCCCTGTGAAAGAGTAGAAGTCAGTCTCTCTCCTGAAAACTGTAGTGCATAAATAATGAATATTCTGCTTTTACATTACATCGTCTGAGGTAGATTTGCACCTTGTTGAACTGGCTATATATTTAATCATCACGCTTTTGTTACAAAAAGGTTATGTTAATGTGCAAGAAGGTACTGTGTCGCAGTCCTTGCTGAGTAAATTCAGGTTTTAAGGATAGTGGGATGCAGATGCACTCAAGGTGGTATGCAGAGGGTTAAACAAACAGTTGGATATTTATTTGGTAGAAGTTTCCATGATGACAATAAACTGTGCAATTAGCAGATGAAAGAGATGCTGTTTTTTTGTTGTTGCGTTCTTATACATGTGAACATCAGTCAACAGGCACTTTACAAGTATGTAAATGCATTTCAGCAGCTTGCTTCTCTGTCAAATGACTGGCTTCTGTCGTGTGACTAAATACTATTGTTGTCATTCTGAATAAAACTAATGTTCAAGTGAAATAATCCTGCATTTTCAAAATTGCTTAGTGAATCAATCATTTGTACAAATGTTCGTGTGTACTCATTAGTTAAATCATTGCATCCAGTTGCATCTACAATAAATGCTTGTTTTAACCCTAGTATTGGGATACTTTCTAATCCCATCTTCATTCTGTCATTGCCGTTAATCTTTGACTCTTAAGGAAAGTCATTAAATCTGGTAGACTTTGGTTTAGGGAAAACTGGTATAATTTTACTCAGGCTGTTTTTTAATGGTGTCTAGAACCAAGAATGTTAATTAAATACCACCTGCGCAAGGCACTTTTAAGTTAATTACACTAGTTATTAACTGCTTAAAAATGTAAAACAAAAAGTACTGCAAGTAGGCTGCCATCTTAGGTTTGAAAGATCTTCTATACTAATGTTTAGTGAATAATGGCATCTACACTGTTAATGGAATTAATATGGCGCCATTTTGAAGACATGTGAATAACATACTGCTTGAAGAATTGATGGTGATGTAGATCTAAAAGGCAAAATGTTCCCTTCTCACCGGAGAGTATAATAACGACAGCCTTCATTGTATATGTTTTTCTGTCACTTGTTTGATTATCATGATAGATGTTTTACAACTGTTAATTTTATTATTGGATCTAAGAGCGAGTTTTATTTGATAGAAAGTGCTACGCAATCCCAGCGTTCCGCTGGGCATACTGATTGATTTATCACTGTGGCGTGTGCATGCAGACATTCTACAAACCGATCCATTTACTGGGCAGTCAATGTAGCTTTGGAATTCCTTCCTTCTTCCCTTTCTATTAGAAAAATAATTTACTCCTGGACTTTGTAGCAGATTTATGCCAAACCCTTCTTTCTTTTTTTTTAAAGTTCACAGATTTTAAAAAAAGAAAACAACTTATAATATATATTTTAAACTTTAGGTATTAAATCAGATCAAAACAACCCGAATTAGATGATTTGCCTCTTTCCACACACAAAAATACATTTATATCCTAAATTCTCAGAGTGTGTAATATGTCCTGTACGCCCACTTAGAATTTCCCCACCAGTTTTCAGGTTTACAGTAAATGTATGTAGGGGTTTTCATTGTAAACATTTATAAAGAACAACAATAATTACTTAGTTTCTAGTTTCTAGTTGACATAACATTTATAGTTGTACCCATCAGTGAATTGTGAAGAAGATATGAAAGGGTTCAAAAACTGATCTCTTGAGAGAGTTTTAACCTTTTTTTTGCCTTGGTAGGTTTTAACAAAAAAACAACAAGCATTTTAGCAGATCTCTTCTGGCATTTACAATGTATATCATATATGTGTATATATATAAGTCTGTTCACACCACTCAAATATGGTGGTGGCAATCAATCTTACTCGGTCAGTCGTGCAACCATGTTTTAAATTTCTGAATAAATATTACCTAGCAACTATGTTTTTGCTTTTATTCACTAAACAGTGCTGTCACAGATTTTGTGGTGGAATATGGTCAGTAAAACCAAGTGTGCTTGTCTGTATGATTTGATTGTTAATGTCATCTCTCCTCTCTCTCTCCCTCCCTTTCCCCCTCTCCCTCTCTCTCTCTTTCCCCCTCTTCTCTCTCTCTCTTCTTTCTTTCTCTCCTCTCTCCTCTCTTCCCCCTCTTCTCGTCTCTCTCTCCCCCTCTTCTCTCTCTTCTCTTCTCTCTCTCTTCTCTTCTTTCTCTCCTCTCCTCTCTCTCTCTTTCCCCCTCTTCTCTCTCTTCTCTTCTTTCTCTCCTCTCTCTCTCTTTCCCCCTCTTCTCTCTTTTCTCTCCCTCTTCTCTTCTTTCTCTCTTCTCCTCTCTCTCTTTGCCCCTCTTCTCTCTTTTCTCTCCCTCTTCTCTTCTTTCTCTCCTCTCTCTTCTCTCCTTTCTCTCCTCTCCTCTCTCTCTTTGCCCCTCTTCTCTCTTTTCTCTCCCTCTTCTCTTCTCTCCCTCTTCTCTTCTTTCTCTCCCTCTTCTCTTCTTTCTCTCCCTCTCTCTTCCTCTCTCCTCTCTCTGTATTAGAAATGTTACTTTTATTTATTTTTCTTAAAATGTGCTCCATTTAAATTTACAAACAATAAAGTATGCACAAAAATTTTTAAAAGACTTAGAATTAACTTCATCAACTGATTTAAAAAAAACATAAAAATATGCATACAATTCATTCATTATTAATGAGCATTATTTTTTTTGTTACAAGAATAAATATTCATATAGGTGTTCTGTATCCTCTATGTAAACGATCAGCTTATTTAATTTTATTTTCTTTTTGTTCTTTGTTATTTATTTTTGGTTTTTGTTCCAAAATCAATTCAGAAATTCCTTTGAGTCTCTCAAGTTAATTTTCTGACAGAAATAAAACCATCTCTCATCTTCATTATCTTCGGTATTAGAAAGCAAGTCCCTTGTTTTCAAAATTGGATGGCTTGTGGAGGGGATAATGGCATAATTGCAACAAATACAATAGAAGAGCAGTATGGGTCATGTAAGGGATAAGTGAATTAATATATTTATTAGAGTTAAACAGATATCAATAAAACAATATGACACAATCTTTATATAGGTTTTGAAAGAAAACAACAAAATTTTAATTCTGGATCACTGGTTAATTGTACCTCAAGGTGAAAATTGGTCTCAGCAGTAACATCTATGCAAACCTGCCCGGCTCAGCATCTTGGGCCCCATTATAAGCTTCTCTTTAGAGCAGTTTGGGGAGAATCCCTTGTTTTTAAGCACAAGCCAGATAATGAAAATAATTTAGAATTTTAAAAAAACAAAAAACAAAAATTAATTCTATTATAGCTTGTAGTGGCTGGAAGGGATAGAATCCTTGCAGAATGCTTACTGCCTGATCTGCGGCTGTGTTCCGGTTTGTAACACCTGCCATGCTTTACAAACATGAGGTGTGCTTTACCTTCTACCTTGGTATTTAATAAAGTGCACTAGGGTTAACCGAGACAAGGGAATGGCACTGCGGCGTACATCCAGATAATGTCTCAGGATGATTAACATGTCTTCAGATGAATACGAAAACAAATAAACTAAAATTTAAAAAAAAACAAAACAACAACATTTAATTTAATGGATTTGGTAATCTTAAGGCTTCAAGATTTTCAGCTGGAATTTGACCCTGTGGGATGAACTTGCCCAATATAACATCCTTAGAAAAGATATTCTTATGAGGTCCCTTTGAACTGTTTAAAGAGACAACAACTTGTGAACGCTTCATGAGGATCAAGGGCAGGAAATCCGCATAGAAAGCTAAATTAGTTTTTCTATTACTATTTATCCATGATCGCCAGGAATCCATGGTTTGAACTTTTGGTGGCACCTGCCAGCCAGCAACTGATGGAGCAGTGACCATAAACTCTCAGAGATTCAGTCCTTACCCCCTTCTGAAGCTGAAGCCAAATTCTAGCCTCTCTGGGATTGGCAGAGAGATTATATAGTCGCTGTTGCTTCACTAGCTAAATGGTTAGATGATTGGTGCCACCATGGTCAGGTGTTTTAGACCACAGAGAATTTATGTGATTACCTGAGTTTTACATAAGGGAAAAATATATGATAATCCCAATCCACTTACTTGTGAGAGTTAAATAATCCTTTAAAGGCAGATAGCGATAAAAATGATGGATGGCGCCTACGACTCTAGTCAGATAATTAAAGTCTGGAGGGTTTTTTTGTTTGCTTTTTTATTACTGCTGGATGAAGAGACTGGGAAGTCTTACATCGGGGGAAATATGTCAGACTGGAACTGAGTATTACCTTAGCAAGACCGTCCATTTTACTCTCTCGAAATTATCGACAGGGAAAAGCTATTTCTTTATTAGGATTTGGTTTTTTTAAAATCTATATCAAGAACAGCCACAGTCTCTTATGTAGATCTCTGACATGCATGCCCACATCAAATATGTGAAATGGTAATATATATAATATATATTTTTTTTTTTTTATGTTCTAAGAGGTGAAATTTTAGATTATTCACGTAAAAGAAAAAAATATCAGTGATGGTGGATGTTTCTTTTAAAAAAGCATTTTATTTTCCTTCATTAAAATGGGGCCATGAAGCCAGCCAGTATCATGAGTATTTTCAGTTGACACTTAATCTTTTGACTGCTGTTGACATCTGTGTGTGTGGTGTGTGTATGTATATATATATATATATCCATATCCATATATAGCCTATTTTCTGTGGTATAATCTGTACCCATGTATTACCCACTCGATGGCAACCCCTCAGCCTCACACTGACATCTTAAGATGCAGTTATTCTGCGGTCTGGAATGCAGGAATTGCACTATTTCACTCTTTCTTTTTTCAAAATATTTTAGGGGGTATCCCACCTCCTCTTCCTCCCCCTCCCCCCACTCACAACAGGATGGGTGCCGCCTGCAGCTTGCTGGCACTAGCTGGCGGACACAGGGATTTGTCGCTGTGTAATGGCACATACTGAGAAAGAGATTGCAAACTGCTGCTATTCTTTCCTGTGTTTTACAACACAACACACACACACAATATTTGTTTTTGCTTTGGTTTTTAAAAGATTTTTCCTCTACTTTATTATTAGACAAATATGTTATTGCTTTCCCTGGTGAATGGTCAACAGGATGACTTAACAACAGACTGGTCATGACCTCGGCTTTTACCATCCTAAAGAACATCAGATGCAGATAAAATCAACACGGGGTTTGTATGCCGAGACACTGCGCTTGCTCTCTCTCTCTCTCGCTCGCTCTCTCTCTCTCATCTCTCTCTCTTCATCTCTCTCTCTCTCTCTAACATCTCTCTCTCGTCATCTCTCTCTCTCCATCTCCATCTCTTTCTCTCTCTCTCTCTCCTCTCCTTCGCTCTCTCTCCATCTCCATCCTCTCCCTCTCTCTCTCACTCTCTCTCTCCTCTCTCTCGCTCTCAATTCCATCTCTCTCTCTCTCTCTCCATCGTCATCTCTCTCTCTCTCTCCCTCTCTCTCCTCTCATGCTCTCTCTCCATCTCTCCTCTTCATCTCTCTCTCCTCCATTCTCTCCATCGCTCTCCTCGCTCTCTCTCCTCATCTCCAATCACTCCTCTGCTCTCTCTCCCCTCCTCTCTTCATCTCCATCTCTCTCTCTCTCTCATCTCTCCTCTCTCCATCTCTCTCCTCTCTCTCCTCTCTGCCCTTCATCTCTCTCTCTCTCATCTCTTCTCTTCTCTCTCTCCTCTCTCTCAGATCTCTCTCTCCCATCTCTCCATCTCTTTCATCTCTCGTCCATCTCTCGCTACTCTCCTTCCTCTCCTCTTCTTCTTCTCTCTCGGCCCCGGTCTCTCTACGCTCCCCTTATCATCTCTCTCGTCTTGATCTCCTCTCTCTCTCGCTCCATCGCGCATCGCTCTCATCTCCATCTCTTCTCCTCTCTCTCCTCCTCTCATCTCTCTCCTCTCTCTCTCCCTCCTCTCTCCTCTCTCTCTCACCTCTCTATCTCTCTCTCTCTCCTCATCTCTCTCGTCCCTCTCTATCTCTCTATCTCCATCTCTCTCTCTCTCTCTCTCTCTCTCTCTCTCTCCTCCTCTCTCCACTCTCTCTCAGAGCATGACTTGATGGTGACAGCATGGAATAATCATCACAGCCAGAACACATAGCTTCCTTACTGACATTATGGTAGTAAGGAAAAATCTCCCTGAAATGTACAACTTCTTTATTTCTATAAGTAGCACATCAAATGCTCTCTGTTATCATTTTTTTTTGGAATGCCCTTAAAAGGAGATAGGATAATACTTAACATTTGTCCAGCATAGGCTGATGTCAAGAAAAATAATATATATATATTAAAAGAAAAATTATTTATGTGATTAATCCATTCAGAATTTGAAGTATTTTTTTTCTAACATGGTTCAGTTAGAAGCGAAATTCTTAGCACATAACTGTAATTGAAACTTTCTAGCAGGTTTTCTCCTCTTTGGTGCTTTTTGTTGGAAAGCGTTAAAATAGAAGAATAACTGCAGGCATAAAGCTAAGAAACTGCACCAAATGGAAAGAGTAATTTTAACCATCTTATTACCTACCCAGCAAGTCTCCCACATTAACCTCATCCAGTGCTAGTACACGTTATGAACTTCTTAGATGGATTCCTCTAAAATCTTTTCAAGCTTAAATTTAATAACTTTTTCTTTCTTTCCTGCCAGTATCCCAGAAAGAAATAAAGGGAGATCCAGTCCCAGGTCAGACCTCCCCACAGTCTTTCTCTTGTGGGTTTGTTTCCTTGTCACTTTAAGGATTTTGGTATGATGACAAATTGTTGTCATAAAGAGGAAATACACGTATCTTAGTCTTTGGTATGGCTGACAGGGGGGGGGGGTGTTGTTCAGCAAGAGAATTTCATACAACAGAATTAGATGCTGCTGTTTTTATTAGACTTACAGCACCATTTGGGATATAGCCATGTGCTCTTAACCTTGATGTCACAAGGATTTTGATCAGGAACTGGTTTCAAACTTCAAACGTGCACTTATAACCGTGTTTGTGATTAGTCTTGGTTCAGCATTTTTTTTTGGAATAGTGAACAGATGATTCATATCATTTGTTTTTCATAGCATGTTCTTGTTGCAGAGGCAGTCTCCTTAGATACCTTCTTTATATGCATTATGCTAACGGACAGAAACAAACAATATATGTTATTATTTCAAAGTTTCATTTAGTTTGCAATGTGATGCATAATAGGGACAACAATAACTAATAATAATATAATAATAATAATAATAATAATAATAATAATAATAATAATGAGAATAATAATAATGTGATATAAATGGCATTAGCTATGCATATAACCATGATATAGCAGTAGGCTAAAAAAAGTATGGGCCTTAGATGCTGTGGTTCTTATTGGTTGTTTATTTTGATTTAACTTATCAACATGTGTCTTCACTTGTGGTTGAAAATACCCTGGTGACAGCGAGATGAATTCCATTTTTTCTTTTTTTCTTTTTTTTTAATTGTAGAACTGCTAGAATTTTTTTTGAAAATATATTCTGAAAACTATTAATGTGGTGTATGGCTTTTTCTTAAAAAATGTATAGTTTTTATTAAAAAAAGAAAGCAAAGTAAAATAAAAAAAAAACAAAATACTAATACTGTACTGGTGGGTCGTATTTGAAATATGGGTGATGGTTTGGCATAGATAGCATCCAGTGTACTTCTTTTAATGGTCCTCTTCTCTCTCACTCTCTCTCTCCCTCTTCATCTCCGCTCATTCTCTCCTATTGCTCTTCTTTTTCTCATCCTCCTTTCCGCTCCATCTCTCTCTCGCCTCTTCAGCTCCTCGCTTCTCTCTATTGCCTCTTCTTTCCATATCTTTCTCCTCCTCTCCCTCTTCAATCTCCTCTCTTCTCTCTATGCTCTTCTTTCCATCTCTCTCTCTCACTCTCTCTCCCTCTTCATCTCCTCTCTTCTCTCTATTGCTCTTCTTTCATATATCTCTCTCGCTCTCTCTCTCTCTCCTCTCCTCTCTTCATCTCTCTTCTCTCTTGCTCTTCTTTCCATCTCTCTCTCTCTCACTCTCTCGCCGCTTCAGCTCCTCTCTTCTCTCTCTTGCTCTTCGTTCCATCTCTCTTTCCTCTCTGTCTCTCTTCCTCTCTCTCTCGCTCTCTCAGCTCTCTCTCTCCATCTCTCCTCTGTCTCCATCTCGCTCTCTCTTCTCCATCCTCTCTTCTCTCTCCGCTCTCTCTTCATCTCCTCTCTTTCTATTGCCTCTTCTTCCATTCTCTTCCTCTCTCCCATCTCTCTCTCTCTCTCGCGCTCCTCTCTCCCCTCTCTTCATCGCTCTCGCATCTCCTATCTCTCTCTCTCGGCTCTATGGTTTTTTTTAGAGCCAGTCCCTTCATAAACGCCAATATACAACTGCTAAAAGCTACTTTGAGATTCTAAGATTATGATATTTGTTTTTGCTGTCTTTTGTACCAGCAATGCTTGGAGGTGGGTTTGGTTGATTACTGAATACCTTGTTTGGATCTGCTGGATGGTTAGAACTACTGCAGCCACAGAATATTAAATTACCTGCCTGCTGCAGGGTGATCGCACCTGCATTATCACATTTGTCATTTAGACCTTTATTGCTGCAGCTGGCTGTGATTGATATTAAAAGATCACATGATTTAAGACACATATAACTATTATTCATGCTTTAATTACTTATCATATGGATACTTTCTGTGATCAACATTTGAAATTTTTAGCTCTTTTGAAACTAGAATAGGAAAATTGGGACCTATCCCTCTTTTTGTAGCCCATTCCAAAAGCTATGACATTACCTGGTTGTGTTTGGAAAATATCAAAAGTCTTAATTTACTTAATTTTCCATAAAATAAATTACAGAAGTAAATTATTGTTTTAAAAATGTTTCATTATGAAGTAACTTTATGTTAATCCAATAAAGGATTTTAATGTTGTTGTTTTTTTCTCCTTCTTTTAAGGCTGCTAAAGAGCACTGATATTATTTCAAAATTGATCACCTTCTCCCTACCCTACCTTTCCCTACACAGTTTCTCATTCAGCCCCAATTATCACCAAAAAACCCAGATGGCTACAAAACACTCATCTTTAAATATTAACCATTGGTTGTTGTTTTTTTTTTTTTTTTTTTTTTTTTTGGAATACGGTGAATGGATTTTGTTTCTTCTCCTACCTATTCAGGAAAACATCCCCCTTTTTATTTAAGTCTTTCCTTTTGTATATTTAGCAGCGAGTATCTTTTTACATTATTTTTAATTCTCTTTTATTTGTTGTAATTTAAGATGGGGAAACAAGCCCCTTAATGGAAGTCTATTGTTTAAAATGTCTGCATGACGAAAATGAGAAACAAAGACAGAAAACAGCAACAACAACAACAAAAAACCCCCTGTTCGGGCTTTAGGAAATTGTCTGCTTCATTTAACATACAAAAGCATAAAGTCATTGGAATGATTAATTAAATCATTCGTTGCTATTGTATGTTATGATTACTATCGCTCCTTAATGACATGCTTGTGTGTAAATAGTGTGTCCCTTTGTTCGATTTAAGTGGTCCCTCCTGATATATGTAATTTACAGCGTGGAAACAGGGAAACCGGATCTGTAGATTTATCGGTTTGTACGCTAGACGGACAAGGATTCCTTTTTTTGGTTTTCCTCCACCCCCACCCCCCCCCCCGCCATACTCGAGCCACCTCCCCTCCCCCACGGGCTCTGAGGTAGAATCTTTCTCAGGTGACAATTAATGTGGAAATCAGTGCAATTATTTTAATCAAAGTAACACATTTTGCTGCACAAAATAAAGGGGACAGTGTCTCATTTCACTGACAATGATCTTGCATTAACTACCAACAGCCAATGTTTGTGTGTGTGTGTGTGTGCGCACGCGCGTTTATGTTGTTGCGCTATGCTGTGTTACGTTACACGCGCGCACAGGTAAAACAGGATATGGCAAAGCCTGCAAATCAGAAAACAGCGAGAAGCAGGTGAAAGAAAAAGAGGTGGGGGGGAGGGGAGAGAGAGAGAGTACGATCCTGCTTTGTTATCGTGTTACCATCTTTCCCGTTCGGCAAGCACGTGCTGGCAATGTTAATGTCGTTCGTTAAATGTACGTACAAAAAAAAAAAAGATGCGATAAGTGGGATTTATTCAGTTAAGTTGCTGACACAGATTGAATGAGCATCAGTCACCCCCAACTCCCGAAGCATTCAATAGCCAGCTTGTGTCAGGGTTGAGCTGCCATAAAGATAGGTCACTGTACAAACAAATAAATGTATCAAAGAATGTTTCGCAAAAAGGGGGCATAATAAAAGTATAATACTGACATAAATAACAACCTTATGTACGCATTGTGCTCCCTTTGATGTGTTCCTTGAACTGTACTCACATTGCAACAGACCATTTTGGCTGGCAAATGATAAAAGGTCAACCCAGATATATTATATATATATATATATTTTTTAGTGTCCGGTGTAATGAAATAATCTTGTGAGAAAAGATACGAAAAGCATTAAGTTGTCAGCCCAAATGATGGGGAAAGAAGGAAACAGAGATGAACAAATGTTTTAATAGCAAATAACATCGCGCTTAGGCTCTTTTTTTTTTAATTCTTCTGTTGGAACGAGAAATCTGTTGAGGCCGAATGCATTACTGCGACTTATTTATAAATATCTTAATGTTTTTTTATTATAGTGTTAGATGCTGTATTGTAACTGATCCATAAAAAAAAAAAAGTAGATGTGCTCTGAAAGACAGAAAATGGCGAGGTCTTCATCGTTGGGTGGGGTCGTTAGATTTTTCGGCGATTAAGGAAAAAATTCTTATTGATTATGTATGCTTTTTGGAACATGGAGTTCATGTATCGTCAAACAGAAAATGGAGTATATAACGATAGCTACACATTAGCAAGTGCTGTTACTGGAAAACGTTTAAAAAAAAAACCCTGATATCCAACCATGGCTGAATCTCTTCTCTGTCTGCGCAATCAAAAATATCTGATTAGTTCGAAAACCTCTGTTAGGACTCTTCTTAAATTCAAATTCGGCTATACCTAATATTTTTTTTTTTTTTAATTTCGTTGTGCTCCAGGTGATGCTTAACACCCAGAAGCATTCTCTGATAAATATATGCTGAACACTCTCTCTAAAACTCCGTACCACACCTGCATGACACCTCAAGATGCAGATGAACCGAGAATTTATATATTTACCGGTTTATTGGGAATTTACTCGGACGATTGGCATCATTAGGAAGAAAATCAGAGCCTCTGGTCTGTTTAGTTTAGCTTACAGACGTTTTTGTTGTGAATCAGAAGGTATAAGGTAAAAAAAATTTTAAAAGACGGATATTAAAACGTGGAAAATGTCTTTTCGGAACACCTTACCAAGTTATACAACAGAAGTGGACAGCACTAGTGTTTTCAAGAACTGATTGGATGATGATATTTTTCTGTAGAAGGGTTTTTACTCTACACTTTAAAACTTTCTGCTCTTCTGAATTGCCTATTTGAATAATTTTACATTATTTAGCTTTAGATTCCATTTTATATTAGTATCCAGTGATTGTATTAAAGCTGAATTATATTTTTAAAATATTAATTTTCTAAATGTTTAAACAGTACTGTTTATCTTTTTTGTCATTCTGTTATGGTAACACAATACAATTATATTTTAAAAAACAACTGCTCTTTGAAGGCAGAAAAGATTGGTAATCTGCAAAAAGTGAGTATAAGAAAGGCTGGCATCAAACAAACTTACTCCAGAAATATCTGCATAAAACATTCAAATCATTTGGTTGTATTTCATAGAAGAGGTTTGTATTTAATATTATTGTTTTGCATTATTGAATCACAACATTTAAAAAATATTTTCAGTTGTCAGTTTACTTTGTTTTAATAATTATCTCATTTTGTCATTTTAAACTCCCCCTCCCCTAGTCTAAAGCATATTTCAA
Source organism: Nautilus pompilius (assembly GCA_018389105.1). Taxonomy (NCBI): domain Eukaryota; kingdom Metazoa; phylum Mollusca; class Cephalopoda; order Nautilida; family Nautilidae; genus Nautilus; species Nautilus pompilius. Next base: position 152,102 of record JACATO010000966.1, on the reverse strand, counting down.
CAAATGATTTCCCTGCGGTTAGTCAGTTATCATTATCTGCTTAATTTTAGGCAAACAGAGAGGAGCTATATGGATTTTCAGCCTCTAACCTCAGCAGTATTTAGTCTTATGGCATGAGTTATCCTCCCTGGCAGTTGTGCTAAACTAATTCCAACATGGCCTCCACTCTTTTTACGATTTGATTTACTCGGCAGGATAAAGGAGGCTGGTGAACTTGTCTGGCAGCAAAAAAGGAAATTTGCTTCTGCCAGAGCTGCTTCATTCTTACACCTGTAAACAGGAAGCATACAACAGATGAACAAACGAGAGGGAGTGGGGGAGGAGAGTTTATGATTAAAAAATTATTTATTTTTCTTTTTTCTCTCTGCATGTCAAATTCTGACTCTGAGTGAACTTCATCAGAGATTGATGTGGCTAGAAATAAAGTAGAGTTATCCGACTCTCTGCTGATCACCCTGCGCTTAACTGCCATGCAGCCGAGTGTATGTGTTATGGTTGGGGATTCGGCAGCGATGTCACGATCAGTGACACCCAGATAGCAATACCGTGGAGATGCCAAATTGGCTGCACATCTGGAGTCACGGCAGTTGAGCACGGCTCATTACTCAGGCCTGCCTCTTTGTAATTAATTAGCATCCCTTTTCCACTCTCCCCCCCTCCATTGGTAGACATTATCATTCACAAATAGCTAGCCTAATCCACCCTCCCTTCCTACCCCTCCAGCAAGACATTGGGCATACTGATTTATTAGCCAGCCGACATCCAGAAAATTATGACAACTGTGGCCAATCTCGCTCATGGACTTAATGACGTGGAGATAATTACCCATCCTTCAGCCTGCCAGCTTAATTGGCGGTGAATGTAAAGTTTGATAATCATATCCACAGCATTGACGAGAATTTACTTTCTTTCCGCCCTTTTTTTTTTGTTGTTGTTGTTGCTTCTTATCTCTCTTTATCTACATTATTATTTTTATTTATTTTGTCTGTCTCCTTATACAAAGACAGCAAAACCGTCTGCTATAAACACTTCTTTTTTCTTTTTTTTTTAAAAGGATATGCAAGGGAGAGAAACTCCTTTCCCTTGCCCCCTCCCCCTCTCTCTCTCTCCTCTCTCTCTCTCTCTCTCTCTCTCTCTCTCTCTCTCCATAAAAGAACCAAAAGCAATTTCAGATTAAATTGGAGTATAAAAATAATACTCAGCCAATTAGTCGGCTAGTAAGTACTGCCACTCAACAGAAAGTTAGGTATGCATAAAGATAAAGTTATTTTTTCACTCGATTTCCCCACTGATTGTTTTTCCACATAAATCTCGTGATGATGGTTTGAAATTCTCATCATGCTCTTTTTCTTCTTCTTTTTCCCTTTCCTTTCCCAACCCTGCTGAATGGAATCTGCTCGCCTGAGATTTGATCTTTTCGCGCAAGTTCTGAAACCTCAGCTGTTCTCACTGATGCATGTAAAATAGATTCGTTCTGCGCTCCTGAGATGATGATACACACATGATTATTTCATAAGTGTCTGAGATGGATAGGTGAGAGGATGAAATAAAACGATACGTTTTTAAATTCTCGCAGATCAAATAAGACTTTTTTTTTTTAAAAAAAAACAATTTATTGCTATTAATACAAACAGAAGATGCCCTAACCCTTCATCGTTTTTAATAGTGTCTTGGTGTTTCTGATATTGATGATTGCAGTGGTTGGACGGCAAAAGGATTTAGCCGTTATATAACAGGTAAAAATTCAGATCCAACACAAGGGCTCATGTGAAGTAACAGGGTCTTAGGTAGTAGGTGTGTGCTGTAATGTGTTTGTGGGTTGGTTGTAAAGTTTGAAACAGGTGAAAAACAATTTCTGATTAGGATGAAATCTGAAATTTCCAATGCTGACCTTCTTGTGTAATCTCTCAGAATCTCTTGGTGTGAACTTGCGAGTACTCTGCTCCATCAGCTATTAATGTGGTGGGTGGGTGTTGTGGTCTTGAGTTCACCCTTGTTGTTATTACATGAAAGCAACACAAGGAAATTAATTCGTATTATTTTTATATCCTACCAAATCAATGCTCTAAAGTCTGTTAATAGAACAGGAGCCTCTTTAATTGGCTTTCTTGAATTTTTTTGGTTTTTCAACGAGCTATCATTCAAAATATGTTTTTAATATTGTTTATTTAATTTTTTAGACTGATGCACCTGAGATGGTTGGATGGTTATGTTGTTTTCTGAGATCTTGATGCAATGTTAGCGCCTCAACGGATTAACTCTCTGCTGGCTGAACTGTTTTATAGGAAGACGATACTTAGTGATTATATGGGGGGGTCAGAGGGGCTTTAATAAGTGAACTAAACCAGGTGGGTGGAATAGTAAATCATTCCAGTTATTTTTTAATGCTATACTTTACCAAATTAACCAAATTAATAGTTTTTTTGTGTGTGTGCGTGTGTGGGAGAAGAGAGTTTTATTAATCAGTAGTGCATATCACATACATGAAACCATATGTGAGAGAGAGAGCAGGTGGATAATCATCAGATGTTTAGCAAATTGATGAAAGTTTGAAGTCACTTATCAAAAGAATCCAAAAAAATTTCCACAATCTAGGCAAAAAAAGAGAAAGAAAGTAAAAAAAAAACAATAGCTGCAAGAATAAAACCAACTAAACAAATGATAAACAAAAAAATGTCTTGCCTCCTTCAGGAGTAAATGAATTTCATGAACATCAAACAAACACAAAGCAGGAGACAGGATTTTTTGGGAGATTTTTTTGTGATGATGTGATATTTCTTTTTTAGAAATAAGAAGGATATATATATATTATGGGCCCATCACATTAATGGTAGTAAAAGAATTGTAGCTAATTGATAAAACTTTTCAAATTTCGCTCCATCACCAGTGTTAATCTCGAGAATGTAGGAGTGGTGTAAAGAACAAGACTTTTCAAGACTGGCTCTGGAGATGGTGGCGAGGAATGGTTGTTTTCGGATCACCAGCTAGTTCTGTTTCTGATAATGTGGTGATGGGGATAAGCTCATAGTGCACAGCCTACTTAATGTAGCCAATGCATTTTTTTAAGTTATGCAAAACTAATAGTATATTGGAACAGCCACTGCAGTGTTGTTTATTTAGTGTATTCAGCAAATTTTTAAAAAAACTGTTCAAAATGGGTCTTCTTTAAATAAAGTGGTAACTTAAAGTACAAACTAATACATAGCAACAGCAGTTACATAAAACAAAAGTATTAAAAACAACAGTGTATAAAGTTACCTATTTCCCAATACCACCCACATCCCACACCACTAATAATAATAATAATAATAATGAAAAGTGGATTGAATTGCCTATTGTATCTGCTGGATAAAGACTGATATGTTTAGAACTGCACTTTTGTGCTCATCTAGGTTAGAGAGGGGTGGGCAAGAGGGGGAGCAACTGTTTTGTGAAAGTGGATTTGGTTATTTGGATTGATGTTGGAAAAGTAAACAAGCTGTGATGGGTATCTTGATGGAGACCACAATTTAAAGCTGCACCATAAAGACAAGATATCGAAATGCAGTCTGGTGGCCCTTTTATCTTGAGCGAATTGGTTCCAGGAAGTAGCCTGGAGTATTTTTTTCATTGAATTTACTTTACAACAAGAAACAAAAACTAGAATTTGTGCATTTTGAGGGAATCTTTTCGGAATCAGTTAAAGTCTTCAGTCGAGGAATTATACAAAATGAATATTGGTATAATGAATTTACCCTAAAAACTTAGACAACTTTTACCCTGCCCCTTACCTATCCTCCATGGGAGAGAAAGAGGAAGTAAGCAAATGGTCCCATTATCTTGTGGTTTAAAAAAACGCCTGACTAACGTAGAAATCAGGTTCTGTTTATTGCTTATCCCCCTCTTCAAAATTAGTTCAAAGAATGCAGATTAAAAATGTATTAATGCCACTTTTGTGTTTACACAAAGTCTGTGAATACATATTAAGGTTTCAAAGTGTGTAGAACAGAAGAAAATAATCTTTTCATCTTTTGATTCCCTCTGCTGCGGATCCTGAAGATACATCTTAAACGCGCAAGTGCATCGGGTGAATGAAGCCGTTAAAAATTAGCAGAGTGGATTTTCTTGCATTCTGGAGACAGACAGCTGCCCTGAGACGACCTTGAAATATCCATCCAGGACCAATGAGCATGCAGCACGTCCGCACATATTCATATGTAATTACCTGCATGATAAATGATTGCTGCTGGTCGGATCGCCAGGATTTTTTTTGGGGGGGGATCCCCCCCTATTATTTTTCTTTTACCAGGGGGGCCAAGATCAGATGGATGATGGGGAAGTGTCTTCAATTGGCCATGGAGTCACACCCCCCTCTCTTCTCTTTTCTCGTTTGATCTTGAACCTCTGCCGAGATTCTCGATAATTCTAGAAATTAGGAAGTGATATGAAAAGAAAAAAAAAAGTGGGTGGGGGAATAGGTTTTTTTTATTTCTTCCTTTGGAAAACCTTGGCACAACTTCCTTGAACAACACAGAGATGGTGTTTTGCAAAGTTTCTCTAATTACAGTCTTCATCCGTGTAATTACCAACTGTTTTTTTTTTTTTTTTTTTTTTAAGCTGGGATGAAATAAGGTCCAACAGCACCTGTCCATGGGCAGTAAGCAGTAAATTATTGGTTTATTATCTCACGACGAGAGAGAAATAATTTTTGGCTTGACTCCCCCCCCTCCAACCCCCACCCCCCCCACCCGACACTAACTTTCAGGTGTTTTTTGTTTTTGTTCCTTCTATTCCCTCACCTCGCCCTTCCAGGTAGCAGCAGAACCTCATAAATCATTAACGGAAGCTTATCTGCCATCCTGGGACAAAGTTTCAAAAACAGCATATTATATAGATTACGCTGTTAGTAAATAAAGAAAGAAAAAGGGGAAAGAAGCCCTGTTGCATGTATACTGCGGATTGTTTTGAGTCTGACTTCATTCTAAGTTATTACTGACTTGGCCCCATCAATTTGGGGAGGGGCTGATATTTACTTGTGAGAAGAAAAATTTATATTTACTAATATATTTTTTTTGTTGTATTGCTTTTTTGTTTTGTTTTTAAATTTTTTTTCCTAAAGAGATTTAATACATTTTTTAAAAAAAACTAATTTAAAAAAAAAAAAGTTTTCAATAATAAATTTGCTGCTGCCAAAAATGCTTCTGCAGAAAAGTAAAGTCAGTTTGCTCTGTTGTTGCTTTTCATTTTTAACTCCCATTTTCATTTAAAGCTGTCATTTTGATTAATTTTTGTTGCATTATCAAAATTATTGTGTTCAGGTAATGGCAAGTAATTTTAAAAAGAGGAAGAACAAATATCAGTGCAGTGTGTTAGCAAACATATAGAGAAGAGAAATAGAATGATGGGATATCTCTCTCTCTCTTTCTTTATAAACACCACACACACACACACACACACACATGTATATTTCAGGATGTCTTAAATTCAGGAAAGATATGTGGTAATGCTTCAAGAACTTCTCTGATGAGTTCTACTGCTGGAGAATCTTGAATATTTTGCCTAATGCATCTGGCTGATGCTGTTTAAATGCAAATGGAAAGCAGTATTGTAGCGATATGTCTTAACCCTACAGAGACATAGCTGCTGGTGGGAGCGGGGGATAATTGAATGATAGTTGAAAACTCTAGTGTCTTATCATAGTGAAGAAAATCCTTTTTTTGTTTTCTACCTTATTGTTTTGAAGCCAATAAATACCTGTCACAACTGGTGTTATCCCTGTCTTCAGATACTATTAATATTGTCACACATGAGGCCTCTGCCAAACATCTGTTGCAATAGTGGTAGGTGCTATCCAAAATTAAGGTCAGATTCTGGTTGTATTCTCCAAAGCAGCCCATCTACACCTGAGAAAATATACCTTTAACCCTTTTCTGGTTTATAATGCAGGAATGGGCTGAGATACTTCTGCTTTTGCCTGGTGACACCTTCACATTTCAGAATGTTACTTCCATGGTCCACCCAGGAGATAATGATTCCATTTTAAAAACTGTATTGCTACCTTAATGTTTCTGAAAAGCATCTCAACAATTATTGGAACAATGTTGCTCCAAAGCATTATCTGTCTTGGTGTATTTTGAACATTCTCTGAAACGTCTAACAGTTCCAACTATGTTGCAATTGGGGCATATTCTTTGAAGTATCTTATGAGCGTGGACATTTGGGAGGGAATAACAATCAACAAGTTAGAGATGCAGATTCCAGATAGAATTGAACCCTCCCCCCCTGGTGTGCACTATAAAGAAAATATGGCATGCTGCTAAATTGTTGGTGCCATATAGAAACTATCATTTTTGTAGGATCTGTTCCCTTAGACTAACATACCCTTGGCTTTAATCTACTTTGCGATAATTAGAAGAAAGGTAGCAGCGAATAGCATCCCATATATTCTGGTCGTCATCTTGTGGCAGTATAAACATGTTGCTTATTAATCAGTGTCTTGATGCAGTTGCATGGTATTGCTAAGCACTGTGATATTATCTCTTTTGTGAGAGTCCCATCAATTTTTATCAAGTTGTCAGTCAAAGAACCAGAAAACCAAGACATAATCTCACATTTTCCCACAACCATGTTAAATTGCAGGGCAAAATGCGGCTCCCATACTTTTCTCTGGTCTTCTTTCTAGCAATATTTCAACATGGCTGCTGTTAGGCCAGCCTCATCTAGCTGGGTTATCTTGTGGTAGAGGTTGAGATGGTTATTGTTGCCAAGTGAGCAGTGGTCAGTAGTTAGTTGTCTACCAGTCAAGAAAGAATTTGTTCTAGACTTTCTACCAGCATCCTTTCTTTTCTGTTCTGTAGTTTCTCTCTCTCCTTCTTGGGCCTCTTAAGTTCATTGCTAAGCTAATTGGCTTTATTCTGATAGTTGTTTCTCTAACTCCAACTTCGTCCACTATTTTTCATTGGGAGTAACCAGCTGCATGGAAAGAAATAACATATATCCTCATTTCATGTGTAATTTCATTTTATGGTGTCATTTTTACCTACCAAACAAAGCAGTAGCTATCATCATTAATGAGGTTCATTAACATTTACGCAAAGGTATTGTATGCCAATAGTTATTCATGTTTGTAGTAAGAAATGATATCAGTTACACATTATAATGCCATGTTTTCAGTGTAAACTAAATCTAACAGTTGTAGGAATAACTTGCTAAGTCCGTAATTATGCAAAAAAACCTGAAGTGATGATAACTTCCATCACCATTAATGGTCTATGTGCTCTGACACATAGTCTATTGGGTTTTGAATGTTTTTCTTCTTTTGGTTTAATAATGCATTTTGATTAACAATAGAGCGTTGAGAAAACAAACTGTCTTTATATAATGAGCCTGTGTGTCCATGTTTAATTGTTTTTTTTTTTTATTTCTTTTTACCTGGGCTACTAGTCTCTGTTCCATAAGCCAGTGTACCAAAACACCTGCTACTATTTGGTTGTTTAAAGATATTGGCGCAGTATAAGACATTCAGGTGAAGCTAATTTTCAAAATATAAGATTCAAATTAGAAAAATTAGTTTGAGTGTGAGGAAGAAACTGTTTTACTTTTAGAATTATAGTTTGCAAATCATATAATAATATATAATAATAATAATAACAATAAATTAGTAATAAAGTAAAGCTCTGTTTTTGCAGAGTAGTTCCATTCTGACTGCAGTTTCCTTGCTAATGTGGTTGAGAATCGCCTCATTGTCTGATATATATATATATATTGGGCATGTATGTTCACTCATAGAACAAAGTACTGTGGTGAAACAGATCTAAAGCAGTGTCCTCCGATCGCAGTGAATGCAGGGTTGGGACTTGTTGGGTACCGCCACTGTTCAGCCTGATTATAAGTCTGCTGCGCTTCATCTCCTCTATTTCCATCTTGTGTGTATAGCCCCACCAGAGATAACATCTTGACATGTATAGACATACGGATGTGTATAATGAAACTATATCTGGTTATTTTAAAAAACAGAAACAGCAAGGAAGTTAAAACATCTTATCAAACTGCTAAACAGTAGTTGGATAGTCTCACAGGAAAAATTCCCTTTGCTTATGTCTGCCTGTCTGCCAGTACACTGTCATTATGCAGACCATTTAATGAAATAAGTATGTGAAGAATTCCTTTTCAGCACAAAGTGTAAAGTTTGTGTCGAAAGACATAAGCAAAGTTCATACATACAAAGTTATTACCCCATAACACTAGGTCCTGCTTCATTGTGGCATTTAGTGTATTAACGAATGGTCAGGGAAAATCTGATTAAATGGTTGTCATGTCAACTATAGCTCACCTAAAAGCTCTGGTCTTCCTTACTGACTGCTTTATCTCTACATTTCCAGATCTGTCTCTAAATATCCAAACAAGTGAACTTGTAGTTTTAAAACTAGGAACCATATAACTATGCTAAATGATACTGTAAATAAAATCTCACCATTTCTCGTTCCCATGCATAAGTCATTAGTTATACCTCATTTGGAGTATGCAGTTAAGGCATGGAGGCTGAATGAACTGATAGTCTGGTTTGGGATACAAGCAAACCATCATTAGATGTAAACATAAAATGAGGATATAATTTCAGGGAATGGACAAGACTGTTGCAGATGCATGATGGCTTGCCTTTTGTAGCAGTTTAAAACTAAAGTTCTCTGTTAAAATTTCTCCATTTTCTGAAAAATAAAATAACTATTCAAATAAAGTTGTTTTTTTTTTAAAAAAAAAATTTCCTCAATCTTTATTTTTAATATAATGTAATGGTTAGAAAGTGGCAGGAAGGCATCACAATGGCCCCCAGAATTGAGAGAAATTCTTTTAAAATGTCTATAAACTAAATTAGATGATTATCCTTGTTCTGGATTATCCAGATGTTTGAATTGATTGGATAAAAAGTTATCGGCTTATTCATCAGTCAGCTGATAGTAAAATCTATATGAAAGTGGATATAGTTTGGCTTTTTAAGTTGGTTAATAAAGAACAATGATGACTTTGTTTATGGTGTGATGCTTTGTGAATATCTCATTCTTTAAAATACAGCATCTGGGTATGCTGGACAAGTATCTTCCCAGAAATACTAACCAATCCTTGAGTTGGAAATTTGCAGCAAATTTCAGAACAGCTCGGATTTACTGCAAATAGCAGAGATAATGTATGTCATCTACACTCGTAATTTTGGAGATATAGCAGTCAGATTGATAATTATTATTATTATTATCTATTGATATTGGATGTGGTTTGTTTAGATTTGGTTTAATGGACACAGAATGGTATACAGATCACTACAGGTACCCAAAATAATAATTATAATAATGAAAAATACTATTACATTAGTTCTCAACGGGATTGGCATTGTCAGTCAGTGTTCCATTTATCCTTAAATCTATAACTCAAAAAAGAACTCCCCCCCACAAAACAAGAAAAGAAGGGCTTCTTTTATGAATTCTCCTAGTTCTAATTTGCATTTAGGTTTCCTTTATTCATTTTCTTGCTAATAGGTTGAAAAATCTATTCATATTTCTGTTGATTGATTTAAAATTCTTTCATAATTTACAAACTCCAATGTGTAATTTTGTCAAATGTTATAAAATACAATGAAAGAGATATATAATGGGAGGTCCCTAAAATAATCAGAACAGTCTATATTAAATTAGGCAGAGAAAAACCCCAGACTTTGCTGTCTCGGAATCTGATTGGGTTAAGTCCACAATGTGCTTCACTAACTGCTTATGCCTACCATGTCTACACATTGCTTTTATAAGATGTTAGTCCATAACAGGTCTGAATTAATGTGCAATTGAGGTTTACTATTTGACTTAAGCAGTTTGGTACTGCGAGAGCAAAGATTGGTGATCTCTCTTGATGGTTTTATTTTAACAAGTGGAGGTTAGAACTAAACTATTGTGTTAATTTTCTGATGGAAAGTGAGAGATAAAGATGAGGAGAGGGAGATAGAGAGAGAGAGAGAGATAATGATAAAGATAGATAGAGATGGAGAGAGAGAGAGAGATAAAGATGAGGAGAGGGAGATAGAGAGAGATAAAGATAAAGATAGATAGAGATGGAGAGAGAGAGAGAGATAAAGATGAGGAGAGGAGATAGAGAGATAAAGATAAAGATAGATAGAGATGGAGAGAGAGAGATAAAGATAGAGATGGAGAGAGAGAGAGATAAGATAAAGATAGAGATGGAGAGAGAGAGAGATAAAGATAGAGATGGAGAGAGTGAGAGATAAGGATGAGGAGGGGAGATAGAGAGAGAGATAAAGATAGATAGAGATGGAGAGAGAGATAGAGAGAGAGAGGTGTGGTTGTATGTATGTGTAATTTCAAAACTGACATATGGGGAATTTAGGGAATGAAAAATATTGATATTAAAAGAGACATCAGTTGGAAAACAATTTTTGTTGCCAGAGTAGAAGTTTTTAGTTTAATTATTTTGTGTTTGGTATTAAAAATTAATCATCTGCAAAACTTATAGAAATTATTAGACAACTTTGTATTTTATTTACTAATTAAATTATTTAGGGTGATGTGATGAGAACGTGGAATCTGGTGTTGTGGGGGTGAGAGAAAGAGATAGCATGGATGGGAGAGTGGGGTGACCAAAGTGGTGGTAAAATGGTGACTGACCCAATAAACACTGATTATTACTTGCACATGGAACTTATTGTGACCAGATGTGCCTCAGATATCACAAAATCTTTGTAATCATGAAATCTTTGTAATTAAGCTGGTGCGGGACTTTTCTCCAAACTGCAAGAGTATCATTCTAATTGAAACAGACAGTAAGATAGGTTCCAGCAATTTCCTGTTTGATGACTGTATCGTTCTTATAAGTGTAGATGCTTCACTAAACAAAACCCCTAAATGGTCAAAATATGTAGAGAGCTGTGTAACATTTTCTTTCTCTCCCTCTCTCTCTCTCTCTCTCCCCCTTTTCTTACTTTATATTTAGAAACAGAGAAATCATGTGAGGGGGAGGAACTGAAGAGCGAGAGTAAATAGTGTACCAAAGAGACTGAGAGAGAGAAAATGGAGCCGACTGGTTGCTTGTGACTGAACTTGGAGTGAATCTTTAGATGCACACACCAGCAATGACATGGATTGGTAAAACATTCTGCAGAAAATGTTTTACAGATATCTGCAGATCAACTGCAGATTTCTTGTAGTGCATGAAACATTCTGTCATCATTTACCACCCTGCACGGTTGGATGGGCTCCCAACATCCTGTTGGGTTGAGCATGCTGATCTTGCTCCCAGAATCCGGTTAATCAATTCCGCAACCAACCTCACAAGCCAGATGAGTTAATGGAACCCTAGTACGGAAATGATTCCTGTAGCCTATAATATAAAATGTTTTTTTGTTTTTTTTTTTGTATTTCGACAGGAAAATGTATAACTTCCACATTAAAGAAAAAAAAAAATGATGAGGAGAATTTGTTACATCCTTCAGCAATGGGAGATTGATAGGAAATTGGATGCATCATACCTTGCTTAGCGTTTTTGCAGTTGTTCTGCATGCATGTTGGACGGAGACAGAGCATCACTGAACATGGTTTTATTCATAGATGTTCTGCTTGATGAAGATGTTAATTCGATTGTTACTGCGTCAGCTTTTGATAAACTTTACTTGCATTGTCAGACATTGTACATCAAACTCTTCAAAAGCCAATGGCTCTCTCTCTCTCCTCTCTCTCTCTCGCTCTCTCTCTCCCTCCCTCCCGCTCTCTCCTCTCTCTCTCTCTCTCTCATCTCTCCATCTCTCTGGTCATCTTCTCTCTCCTCTCTCTCTCTCTCTCTCTCTCTCTCGCTCTCGCTCGCTGGAGTTTGGGAAGCTATTTTTCCAGCAAGTGTGCTGTCCCCCTCCCCTTCCTCCTCCTCCTCATCTCACACATCTTTACTCCATTTTAATGACTTTCAAGCTTAACTGTTAGCCCTCATCTTCTTGTTTGTGACGCTGGCGCAAAAGCAAGCAACAGACCTAGCTGGAATTTTGTCAGCGAACGAATAAAAGACAACAACGATGCCAATCTCTGTTCTCTTGCAAGCAAATGCCACCACAATATTTATAATTCCCTCCTCTCATGCCTCACCACCCCTCTCCCTCCTCCACTTCTGCGCCCTCCCCCAGGCTTTAAAAAAAAGTCTCATCTGCTTAAGAAGGATAAAACATCTGACACAGGGCAAGTAAATAAGAGGAGAATTATTTACACATCTAATGTAGAATAAGTAGGCGATGGTGCAGAGCTGATGACAATCAAATTAAACAAGCAGAGAAGAGGTACTGGAGCTTTTCTCCGGTCTGTAACAGAAACTCTTCATATATATAAAAAGGTAAATAAATAAATAATCAAAGATAAAATTTATGGCTCAGAGAGATTTTACTGCTGTACCAAAAAAAAAAGAAGAAAAAATACAGCGTTTGATAAACAGGGAATTCGTGTTTTAAGGAGAGATGCTACATGAATCAATTTATTAAACCAAGAAACAAACTATTCTCTAAATTACTGTAAATAGCATTAATGGTTAAAAAGAAACCCAAGAATTAATTATTGCTGACAAATTTTGTAGCTTGTACGTTTGCCAGTAGTTTTACAGTTTTTAAATATAAACTTAAAAAACGTTTTTTTCTATAATCTATTTTACTATTTTTTTTTTTTTTTACTTTTACCTAGACAGGTGGGTCTGCTAATTAGAAAAAAAAACAACAACAACAAAAGAGTAGAAAAATTCTTTTGAAATAAAAAGGAAAGGAAAAAACAATGTAAAGTTTGTGGGCGAAACTATGAGACTACACAGTGTTACAGTTAGATAGAGAGATATATACATCATTAGCATGATGTGGCCTCCTGTGCCTTAGCTGCATGCTCCAAATGAGGTCTGACTAACGACTTGTGCATGGGAACTGGAGCTGGTGAGATCAGAACCCAGAAGTTCAGAATCGGTGTGAGAGGAAATGGGAAGTCGGTCCTGTTTTTATGGGCTGGCCATGTTAGTTGTTAAACATTCAGCATTGGTGCATGACGACTGAGGTAATTATTGCTATTTTTGCATTTATCTGACCCTCGCAGTGTCTTCTAAGAGAAAAAAATATCTTTCGCCAGTGATTCACCGAGGGAAGGAAGTACGTCAAAATGTAAGTGCATGTAGCACTTTTACAATAATGGAAAAGGTGGGAATATTGAACAAAATCGATAGGAAACTACCGTAAAATAGTCTGCGTACAGTTTACAGCGCCGGTTCTTCCACTATCTATGCCATTAAAAAGCACCACTTCTACAGACTCAAATGTCATTTCTGACACTCATACAACAAACTGAATCTTTTAGTGTACCTTACGATTTTCTACTTCCAAAGATAAGACAGTCAAGATTAGTTGGTAAGTAAACCAGCCATATTATATTAATATTGCTTTATTTGTTACACCTTTGTATACTTATACTACTATACCTACATAATCAGTTGTTTGGCAAAAACTGTAATCCGGATCTTGCCGGATTCTTATGGTTAGTATCATTTAAGATAACCATATGGTTCCCAATTTTAAAGTTACAAGTTCACTTGTTTCCAAGGCCAACATGCGGTAGCTTAAAACCTCGCCCTGATTCTGAAGTACCTACACCCAAAATCTGTGACCTCCAAGTGCTACGGTCCAGCCATGAAAGAGTAAACACTTGAAAATATGCATTAGATCAATGAAAATATGCAAAATAATAACAACAACAACAAAAATTGCATGAAAACCTAAATATTAAAAAGAAAAAAAACACCCTAAAAGATCAAGCTACCAGATAGGGGCTGCTAAAAATAAACCGAATATCAAGTTAACTAGCAATGTGTAGTTTCAAAAATATGTATTTTTAATTTTACAATAAAGATGATGTCAGGGGCCTCCTAATAGATACGTTACATTTCCTCTCGTATTTGTTTGTGAATAGGGCTGGGTTCATCTGTAAATTGGCATAGGCCAGGGGCAGATGCAGGAATTTAACAGAGTCGTCCTATCTAGGGGTGGAGATTACTGATGTGTAATGTAATGCAAAAACTGAGTCGTTCACATAAATTAATTTTCTTGCAGTCACATCAATGAAAGCACATTGTTTCTATTTTACATTGTTCAGAGACAGTGAGCATATCTAAGGTAAACTTGGGTCTTTCCATCCAGATAGAGTAAACTTGTCATTTTTCTCTATTTTGATGACAAATGGATCCACTTTTTCTATCTTAAAACAAAAAAGAACCTAGATGAATGAAAGGGAGAAGATCCATGATATTATGAACATTTAAAAACTGAGGAATCATATCTTTTTGTTCTTTTTTGTAGTTTCCTGTCTACTTCAGTTTGGTCATGTTATTTAACCCATTAGGTCAGTCAGCTGGGTTAGCTTGTGATCAAGTTTTCCTCACTAATATATCATTAGTTTGATGGGTAAAGTCACAGAAATGAGTATCATGAAACAGAAACTTGTCCAATTTTTATCAAATAAAGTAGATTATATGCATCACACATCTAGCTAAATGATTATTGTAAAAGTGTCTACCAAAAAAGTTCATGAAAAATATAAAATTATTGCTAACATATTTGCATATCTCTCACACTGGATAATCCATCTGCATTCCGAATACTGTTTAATAATTAAGTCACTTGCTGTGATATTGTTGCACACAAGGCGTCACACAGAGCCCTACATCACACTTGGGACAGAAGTAGATGTTTCTCCTTGTCTTGCACTGCACACACTGGCATTCCTTAGTCTTACCACTGTCAGTTACAGCAAGATGCTCTGAATATTGACTCTCTTTATGCGTTTCCAGCATTTCCTGTCTTGCCAAAAGTCTTTCATCACTTTCACCACGTGGTTCAGGATTTTTGGTATCATCATCTTCCTCTTCTGATAATTCTATTTCACTATTTGTATTCATTCCATCATCTGGAATATTGCCACTAATAAGCTGTGTTGCATTATCATCTATGTCAGTATTGTCCTTTCGGTAGCATCCCCCTCAACATTGTAAATTTGCAAAAATTTGCCAAAACAAAACACACACAAACACATTTTCCAGCTACAAGGAACACGGCAGAAATGTGCTCAGATCAAAATGGCCACAAGGGAAACAACTCTTTTCAATAATTATTGAGTGTGGAAACCAAAAATAACCACAACTTTACATGTATGATATATTGTATGGATCCTAGTGGACAAAATTTCTGTATATGATATTTCATACATTGGGCCCTAAGGTTAAAAAGATATACATAGTGAGTGGAAACAGATTTTACACCAAGAAAAACTGTAGTTTTAAAATATTTACCCATTCTGAGGTCATAAGTTAGATAATGACATGAAGTCTGTTACTGACACCTGTCTAAGGTGGGACAGGGATGCTAAATGATTGCTAGTTGTTTTGACAGTCAGAGACTGAAGATAAAGTTTACTTTTTGCAACCATTTATTTAAAAAAATAGGGAGTGAAAATCCAAATTTTCATTTTAATAAAAGTTTTAATATATTCCAAAGTGTTGCTTAAAGGCAGTAATTTACTAAATCTGAACAAGTTTCTATCATTTGACATTAAAGACAACATTCCCACAATACATTGCAGATAAAGCTCATATGCAGAAAACATGGAAATATGGAGTCAGTCATCTCTCTTTTTTTGTATTGTAAATTGTAAATGTTGTCATAGTGGCAAGAACCTGTCATTCATCAATTCTAAAGCAGGTGGTTTCTAGTGAAAATCTTTAGCCAGGTTCTACTTAAATATTCTGTTAAATGGATTCTAATCTTGTTCGTCATAACAATTGTAGGACACTATAAATTTCTTTTTTTTTTTCTTTTTAGTTGCTAGTATCTTTAATTTGTTTATTTATTTATTTGACTTTAATAACCTGAAAAATACTCTTTCAAGTTTCTGATCAGGAAATAATTCTTTTAAATAAATTCTTTTGGGTTGATGATGAGATTCTCTGAAAGAATACAACCATGAAAGTGCCATCATACATTACTACACTTAATGGGATAATTAACACAATTTTGCAAATTCATTTTCTAAAATTTGTATCTCACATACAATAAAGGAATCTTATATTGCCAAGTTTACATAACAAAATTAAATAGCCATGTGCTGATTTTTAACTCTAAAGACCAAATGATTTCTTTTAGATGATACTTTTCTTCACATACATATAATACATGTGGCCTTAAGTACAAAGTTTGTGCATTTTTCAACCAGAAATATATATATATAATGTATTTATATTTTTGTCTGACTTACAGAAAATGTTCAGTGGTCAGTCCAAAAATTCTGTTATGGTTCTGTGCCCCTGATGTCTGTTCTATAGTACTGCTACATTGTAATGATACAAGTTTTTTTTTTTCTTTTCAGAAATATGATTTGATTTTTCATGTTTTCTGTTTTAAAAATCTTCAAAACGAAAGTTATGCTGATCTTGAAAATGAAAGTTGCTCCAAACTTTCAATATATATCTTTAGCACTTTGAATAACTAAATACACAGCAGTTCTGTTTTATACTAAATATCAAAATGCATATATATATATATATATATGAAATTACTTGAATAGTTTAATTTTTATCGTTTCTAAAACTGATTTTATTAAAGCTTAAATGACATTAAAAAACAACACTTAAAATTTTAAATGTAATGCTAGATATACATATATACATATATGTGTGTGTGTGTTGATAAAGGAATCTTTTTTTAAAAAGGTAAGTTCTGAAGCAAGACTGTTGTCCACTCATGCCATAGGTGGTTCCCTAACCAGACTGCTCAGGAAAGTAAAGTCAAAATACAATTAATTCTTCACTTGAAAAATGTAATTGGCATTAGAATTTTTTTTTCTTATTTAAATTAATGTTAGCCATTATATAGGTGTGTGTATTTGCTGGGAAGAAATAGGCGAGTGCAGAGATCATGCTTATTTTTTGTGGGGTTGTATATAACAAATAAACAGAGGTGGCTGGTTAGTGTATTGCTACATGACATGGTAATGGGCTGGTTGGTTTTCACTGGATCCAGACTATGTTCGATGTTCAGCTAGTAGCCTGGTTTCTCTTATACTTCTGTACCTGCCAGATCTTGAAGGAAGGGAGAGTTCGTTCCACCGCTTATCAGGAAGAGACCTAGTAGGCCCTTTTCTCACTGAAGGCAGCCTTGGCCAATCAAGATCCTGGGCGGGGTTGTGGGATGACTCAACTGGTATACTGTCGCATACAAAATCAAACTGAAAAAAACTTACCCTTTGGTTGGTTGCCTGCGCATAAAAACAGAGCTGGCAGAAACTGAAATGTTAATTTTGCTTGTTTCCATGGCTGGCTGTGTCAAAACTGAAACTTAGCTAACTTCTTGCTGTATGAAACTATGGTTTACATAACTGGTTTTCCTGGCAGTTCCACAATTCAAAGAAAAAAAGGACTATCTAATGTTCTACAACGTACTCGATTAAGCTTGAAGATGATGGCGAGGCCAACAAAGGGAAGATAAAGAGGGGATGAAAAATCTTGATGGCAAGTTTTAAGTTATTCAGCATAATGTTAGTAAGTGTACATCTTGGACAAATTAGTTTTTGCTCATTCTTGTAAGGTGAGTAATAACTTGTTTTGAAATGTAAAGAATAAAAGACTTATGGCATTATTACAGAGAATAACATAAAGGGTCAGAAATAATGTAAAAGTATGTGCTGAAAGGGTTCTACTAGGAATGTTAAATTGTATTAGTTTGTATAAAACAGCAGAAGCTTTAGTTTTGTTATACAAATCACTGGTTAGATCTAACTTGAAGTATGCAATCAAGGCGTAGAATCATTATTACCAAAGGTATCTTGGTTACTCGCAAAACAGTTGGAAAGAGACTTTTAGAATGATTGGATAGGTGTGCACAGTTATCAGAAAAGACTACAATGGCACAGGGTTACCCAGTCTGTATTACTGTCGATTGAGAAAACAAAATCTAACAGAAGTAGTCAAACGTTTTTTCAGATATGCATTTTTTTTGTTGTTGCTGTTGATGATGATGCCAGTAGCGAATGCTGCGGCACTCTGAGTTGTCAGTACTACATAAACAAGTGTTGGTGGTTTTAAGAATCTGTTGGATGTCAGATTTTGAAAATGGAGATGGCCAGCATTTGTATAAGTTTTGAAATTTCTTGTCTCGCTGACTATTTAAGGTTGCTGGTATAGCCCGATGTTTAGGGTTCTGGGCTTTCGAGGCCCTCCGTTAGAGATGCCTGGTTGAGGCCAGGTTTGGTTTGGCATATCTCCCTGGCAATGGTTTATTTATTTATTATTATCTTTTGGTTCTTCCTCAGCAGCTGGTTGTGCTGGTTTCTTTCCACATCTAAAAATTAAGACTTCCATTGGGGTTTTTGCTGCTGGTTGGAGGTACAGGCCCCTCGCGGCGCTCTCTAGCAGGTAACCATTGCGCCACATTCGGCTGAGGCCTGTGTCTGAGCATGGTCTTGTTGCACTTCTGACTACTTGAAATCTTGCTGCTCTCTAGTGCAATCACAGGTGCTCTTTTGCTTATTTTTCTGGGCCTTTTGAGAAAAATCTTAGATTCAGATTAAAGAAACAAAGCTCTACATTATGTACCTGCTCAGTAAGCTTAAAAGAAAAACACTCATTTATCTCCTCCCTTCTTCCCCAACAACAACAACAACAGCTCCTATTTATTTTAAGTTAGTAGTGTAAATAGCACCTTTAACTGCAAATTTTTGTATTTGTGCCTCTCCCCACCAACAAAAAATTATTTTATATTAAAGGGAAAAGGGCAGATCCTGGTTAAAGTGAAAGTATAGGCAGGACTTATTTCAATTACTGAAGCTACAGTATATATTTTTAAAAAAGAAATTAAATTTAGTTAATCTTCAAATAGTTTTTTTGCTGAATTTGGTGCGGAGGCCTTCACAATAATTAAGATAACTGTGGCTTTTAAAAAAAAAGGTAATAATAGTAATATATTTTTTTCTCTAAAAGCTGAAGTTATGTAAATTAAAAAAAAAAACAAAAACGAATTATGAAAAATATAAAATTATAAATTTAAAAAAGCAACAAAAAAAAAACAAAAATCAAAAAAAAAACTGACAAAGATGGTGAACAGCAGAGACACATGTAGCTCATAACTCAGCACAGATTCTGCTCTGTGCATCGCATAATTTTGAAATATTATGCTGTGTGCTTTTAAGAATCATGCAATTATTTATAAGCTTTTAATAGCTGCCAGCAAAAGGTGATTAAAATTAATTGTCCTTTGCGAACTTTTTTCCGCTTCCATGAGCCTTCATTAGCGCTGATAGTTAATCATTATTAATTCCTGACAGCCTGATTTTTGCAGCATCAATATTTACTTTTGAATACTTTAAAACACATTAGTCCACCAGGAAAATAACAAAAAGAGAGAGAGAGCGTATTTGCCATTTTAGACATTTTAATTATACCTTTAAAAGATATAAAAATCAAACATGCTGCTTAAATGAACTACAATAGATATTTGTTGTGAAATTTGAATTTTGATGTTTGTAAATTGTAAAAAAATTTAGATCTGGCTGTATATATATATATATATATATATTACCCCCCCCCCCCATCCCACATGCTGATGATAGATATCTTGGAAGCAGGATGCTGAAAACACTGGATTTGTATGTTTCCCAGACACGTGTCAAAGTCATCTGTAACCATTCTTCTTCTTCTTCTTTTTTTTTTTATCTTAACAGCTGCACTAATTTAAGGTTTGGAAACCATTAGATACGAGTCTCAAATATAGTAAACATTGCTGTCGGAGTTGTTTTGATTATTAATTATTCTGTTTGATATTTCTTACGCCCCGAAACATTTCATTAGAATGAGTCAAATCAGAGATGGTACCAGGTACGACCTGATACAACATCTGTTGGCTCTATATAATTTACGCCAAGTACGTATGGCAGCGGCGAGGCCCTGAATTAGAGATGATTCAGCGATCAAAGCTGTGTGACTGGCTATACTTGAGAAAAGAGCTGCCATTCTTGTACGTAATACTTATTGAAAGTAAAAAGAACGCTTATTTTTTGATTGTCTGAGGAACGCCGGAGTAAGTGATTTATCGAATAGTTTGCTGTGTTCATCACCTCATCATGATAGACTAATTGTTTTTATTGTGCATGCTGCATCAAGGGGGACAACTGTTGATCAGTGTTTCTTTTTTCTGAAAACACCAGACTAGTAATAAAAAAAAAAAACACTAGACCTTTATCCACATTGTTAATGCCAGTGCCAGTTAAAATAATGGAGATAAAACCCACATTTATACTGGTATGCAACTTTTCCACCAACTATCGTTTTTAGTCACGATTTGGTAAACCAGTTACGTCCCCCTTTTTTTTGGTCACAAATGTCACATGCCGTTTCGTGTTTGGCCACAAATTGGCATGATTGTGTTGCAGCGAAGGTGTTCCCTGCAGCCATATAGGTAAACTGTGTTGATCAAAATATTACAGCTTTGTTTCATCATGTCTGAACAGGAATGTTCTTTGGTTGTAAAGAGGACACTATTCTAACACAGAATGGCGTGATCATAGAGGAAACATAGCGGCAGCACGTTGTTGTGGCCCATGTGGGTTTGGTTCCTGTGTGGTGTTTGGCCAGTGGTGTAGTTCTGTTTTGCTTTCTCCCCCCCCCCTAATCAACTTTTCATTGGATTTCATTGGACAACTTTGGTTTTCTCTGAGTAGAAGAGTTCTAAAAATTCTTTTGTTTGCATTAGACTGCTTTATGTTGGGCTTTGCTTTTACTGCCAATCAACAATAGCTTTCTGAGCTTTACCAGGAGGTAACCTGACATTTGTCATGGTAACCAGGGAGTTTGCTGACAGGAATGCTGCATGATTAGTGACTTTGTCTTTGGCCATGACTGGTTTCTGTTTTGATCTGACAGCTTGACAAACATGTTCTCATACATTTCACTCCTGTTTTAGAATATATTTAAATAGAACTGTAGTTAATCACATTTTGTGGTGTTTACCCAGAGATACCACATTAGACCACCAGTGCTCAAATGGCCTTTTGGTTGTTACATTTGTCTTGTACCTTGTTTTGACCAGTGGTTAATTATGGCTGGCTCACTCAAACTACAGCAGGTGGCATATACTGGAAAATATCTTTGCTTTATTATTACTGTATTCTGTGGTAAAATGTAGCAGGTTTACAATGATTCAACCATCTGGGAGCAAAATGAAATGAAAACTAGTTACAATTAATTGAAGTCAGTGTTTCATTGCTGTAGTCTGAGCATTGTTGTTCATTGTATATTCAGGGATATTCTGTTATCTAATTAAAGCTATGCTTCTGTTGCACTACAATGGCTGCAGTGTCCTTTACATTTTATTTGTGTGGTCTGATTTAGTTTATATCCTGTGCCCAGTTTTTCAAGTTGGTTTTTCAGCTAATCACCTGTACTGCATATCAAGGGATGTCTAAGCTTGAAATGAAACAGACTCACACCACACTGTTCTTGCACTGCTGCTGCTGCTGAATGCTAAAGTGAGTTAAAACAGATTTCTGTTTAAAAGATGGATTGGTAGTGTGATTGGGGGTCCTATTGGTCATCACCTTGCTGTTTATTATCCTAACCTCTTAGGAACACAGGTCAACTAGTTGATATGCGGCACATGTTCGTGTTAGGATGCACGTGTTACTGTTCTAAAGAAGTCATTCTGTCTTAGAAGCTGATGAATTAAAGCAGTGAGACAAATGCAGTGTCCTGTTGTGCAGGTAGTTGGGTGGATTTTGTTTGCGTAATTCTCATACCCCTACACTAAAAGGGATCTGGAACGTTATTGGTCTTTTCCATCGTTGAGGAAAAATAGCAGTTTCACGCCAGCAGCCCCTAAACCTAAACGCTACACATTTTTTTTTTTTAAATCAGAGTTGCCATGAACGTAGTAATTTTCAGCGTTAAAAAAAGTTTCTTCCTTCTTCTTTTAATTGTTAAAACTTAGAATCTGTTTAATTTAAAGAATGCGCTTCTTAGTGGAACGGGGTTGGGTCAGAAGGCTGCACGTTCTATCATAACCAGCAGAGTAGCGGGTTAGGGGGGAATTAATTAACCTGGGCTGGTTCAATAACCGTACAGCCTCCTTGATTTGTGAGTCATGTTGCCCAGAAATGAAGTCACCAAGGTAGACGTGCGAATGAAAAAGCATCACGCATTTAAAAACAGTTTGTTTCTCAGTGCTGGTTAAAAAAAACACAACAAACCAACCAACAACAATAACAACAACAGCTTATCTTTACGGGATGCGATGCCATTGAAAGAACCTCGTTCGGAAGTCCAAACTCGCTCAACAACAACAACAACAGTCTTTGTTTATTTGTGCCTGGTTTTAACCACAGCCAGTGCTTCTGTTGCTTTTTGCAACTTTTGCTTATTAAAATTTGTGATTAGAAAAAGAAATAGGGAAGTGGAACTTGACTTAAACTTTGTCTGCAATTCAGACTTTACTGTCAATCTCCAATTACTTTCCTTTTTCTTTTTATTAATTAATTTACAATACAATGAATAGCCTTAATCTTTTGGTCATGGATACCTGTGTAGGACAGCTGTCATCAGGGGGTCCCTAGATTACACAAATCTTGGATTGTCCAGGAAAACCTACTAGAACCCTTCTGATTAGAAGTGAGAGAAAATCTAGATTTTAGGTTTAGGGAAAGAAACAGGGGAGGAGACATATATTCCCTGGCCAGACACAAGGATTTAACTGTAGCCATGTCATTTTCTGTACTAACCTACCACTTATAAGAATTATTTTTCACTTTGTAATCAGCTGATTGATCCACTTACATTACAGAAACCTATCATGTTGCTATGAATTTATATATATATATATATATAAAAACAACATTTAAAATTAATTTTACTAAAATTTATTAGGCAGTAACTTAGTTGTTTTCATTAATTGTTGCATTTGTAGGATGTATAACTACAACTCTTTAACAGAATTAGACCCAGTACCACATGTGTCAACTCCTGTATTTCATCTCAGCAAGATGCCATGGCTGCATAGAGCAAATGAGCCATTGGATATGATCTTGTGGGAAGCTGTTTCACATCTGGATACATGCTGTGCTAACCGATCAGTTGTCATGGGTGATACTGCAAGCTGACAAACCTGACAACAAGGGCATCTCAGTATTTTGACATTGCAAGAGGCTTAAATGATATTGACTGTGTGGGGTCTTACATTATCCTATTGGATCGGCACAGATTTAAGTTGCTGCAGCCTTAAGATTTTCTCACAGCATTTTGCTGCGCTCTCAAATTACCGTTTGCCTGCAAGAGCGGTTCTTGTGGATGTCGCCCTACATCATAATGCTTCATCCAACAGATCCTAGGGGCCTCTCGGATGATGTTTGGTATTGAACTAGTCATTGCAATCGAGCTTTTCAATGCCCATCTTGTGATGGGAGCTGATACATGGGTGTGTTCCAGCATAACTTAAATGTTGTCTGAAGTTATCAGCTTCCATGCCATGATTCCCTAGTAAAGATGAAGCTGGCGATAACTGTTGCTGGACAAAAGCAATCTTGCAGATGCTAAACCCTTATGAAATTGTCTTGTGCTTGGGTAGGCAGGCTAAATACATTTTTGCGTTCATTTGTCTGTTTGTTCCTGTTGCGTTCTGTTACTTCACTGTTCTGGGCCACCAATTTTTTTCAAAAACAACCCTTCTACCTGTCCAAGTAATTGAGATCATTGCTATTCGGATTCTTTTTTAACATCTACATCTGGTTTTCCATATTGGTTTGATTTGCAACATAATTACTTATTCCTGCCTCTATTTATATGGAAAAAATTCCGAAAAATGTAAAGATATTTTCTTTGCCATTAGCTTTCTTTTTATTCTTGTCTCCTTGACCCAGAGGTTTTTCCCAAAATGTTTGTGAAGAGTGATGACAAAACCTTATTTGTGTTTTTTTTCCCCCCGTGTTGACGTCTGCTTCTCTGATTCTGACTGGAGAGATGGGGTAAAAGGGGGATCAGTTATTTCCTAAAACAGAAGAACTCCTATGGAAGTCAGAGGGTTAGTCTGGACTTTAGGGTTTATGATCTATTTACTTAGTTTTCTGTTTATTCCATTTGGTCTCAGACCATTCTTTTCTAAATGATGCCAGGGGCAAGAAGAGAGGTGCGGGGTAGGAATGGAGGAATGAATTCTCTCATCCCCAGACCACTTCCTGCTGAAGATATATTTACATCTAAACCTGCTATCGACTAACTGTTGGTGAAACATGGTTGCAAACGCGTACAACCCAGGATTAGTAAGGTAAAATAGATAGGTTTTAAAAAAAAAAGGAAATTGTTCATATAGTAACAGCTTTTTTTGTTGGTGGAGAGCAGCTAGCTAATTTGGAACTGCTTGCAGCCTGTGGTTTCTGACAGAGAAGTGTTAGTGCATCTGACCGGTTGGTAGTGGAAATGAAGAAGTAATTTACACACAGCTTGTAAACTCTGCACAGCTGCTTTTGGTAAAGGAAGAACACATTTAAATTAGGTCTTTGCCAGAAGAGTAGAAAGATATCCCCCTTAGCAGATTTACGTGCCACAAACTTTTTTTTTATTTCTTAGATTAGCTTTTAAAATAGCTGACTTTCTTTCTACATAACACCAGTCATATAAGAACTGGTGTTACATGTATTAGCTGGTTTTTTTTTGTAGATTTAATGCTAAAACACGAAAGCATAAATCCCATCAGGGCGTTTTAGACTTTAAGTTCTCTTTAAGGCTGGTGATGCTGGCTACAGGATGTGCTGTGTTTAATAGTATGAGTGTAACAGTGCCCTGTCATGGTTGGAGCTTTGTATCATTATGGAAATGCCACTTTACAGTTGTGGTGTTATTCTTGTGGCTTACAGATATTAGCATCTGTTAATTTCTCTGTGTACATCTAAATGATTTTAGTTTGGAAACTTAAAATGAAGTGGGATGGTAGTGTGAAGGATTATATAGCTTTGTAAAGGGCTAGAGTGAAAGTGTAAAGGATTCAGGGTAGTATTATAATTGGGTTAGGGGAAATAACTGTTAAGGGATTAGATAGTTTTATAAAAGGACAGAGTGGAAGTGTGAATGATAGGAGGCTCTTGTAAAGAAAGTGAATAAAAGGATAAAATCCGTAGAGAATATATATCAAAGAGAATTATGTAATAGGTTGGAGTCTTGTTGTGAGTTAGGTATTAGTAAAAGGGATGCCCTGAAGAAAGAGTACTGTCTGAGAGAAAATGTGATGGTCATCTTTAAAAGAGTGATATCATTGCATAAAATATTAATATTTTTTGCCAAACAGGGAATTGGGAGTGCATTTGCAATTTTGGTAGGTAGAAACAATTGATTTAGTTTCCATACCCTCCCACTTCTCGCAGAGAAATGCCTTTTGTTCTGTTTTCACCTAGCAATGCCTGGCTGGGGGTCCTCACAGAACAACAGTTTTACAAGCAGTAACCCTGGATCTTCATAAACAGAATTTATCTCCTGTGCTCGTAATTTAAACAGGACATAAATGTTACCAAGTAACTGACCCATCCATGACGAGCATAACATGGCAGATGTATTTTCATTCTCGGCAATTGGGGCTTTCTTTGTATGTTAGGTTTTGTTTTTGTTTTTTTTGGTAAAGTAAACAAGAAAACTTCCCTTCACTTGTCATCGTGTGTATTTGTATTTGTTTCTCAATCTATGAGAGTGGGATGAGGAATGCTGCAATGACCATAAGATTTACGAGTCATCTGCAAGAGATTTCGCCTCATGTTTTACTAGAACCAGCCCTTTCCATTTATTGATGTTTCACATACTCTTTGTTTGCACGTATCTAAAAGGTATCAGCAGGAAGGCTTTGGTTTAGACACCACTTAGCATAACCTAAAGATGTGATTTAAAAAAACACAATCCAAGTGCAGTCGAGTAGGGTTAGCAGGATGTTAGGCTTATTAACGAAGAACTCAGGTGCTCTTGTTCCTCTGTTATAACTGTGGCCAGAACTCATCTGGAGTACGCACTCCAGCAGCTTGTTAAAGGTGTTGATGTGTTGGAAAGGAAGTGCAGGAAGATTTTGCCAGGATGCTTTGGAGAAAGGAGGAGCTTGTTCTCATTTATTCTGAGAAATTGAAAAAAATATTTAAAATTTCTTAAACTTCCCAGTCCTACAACATATTGGTGATTACAAGATTTGTGACACTTTATAAAAAAGAAGAAGAAGAAGATAAACATTTCTTTTCTTTTCTTGACTTTCAGGCTACAGGGGTCGGTTTGTGGTTCAAAATTCTACTGGGCTCGACGAGGATTTTCAGCAGAGTAGTAAATATAGGAACAGGTAGCACATCCAGCATAATTGTCTGATACGTATCATTTATTTTGCAATGCATTTGGCAGATGAGCTGAAAGAATAGGGGACTTTATATAAGTGGAAAGGCTTTTGCTCTCGTGTCAATTGTCAATTGTAACTAACAACAGAAGCCTTTAACAATAAAATAAGATTTTACCTATTTCTGGACATAGCTAGATTTTAATTTGAGTAAATGTATTTGACTTCATCAGCCTAGATAGTAAAATGAAGCTGTACTAGTTTAATATGATCAGCTAATTCCACGGGGACATACCAACTTCCTCAGCCTGCGACAGATGCGCTATAAGCCAATTTAGCAAGCATTTGGTTGGATTTACAATTTCCAAAGCCAGTAGGAAGATAGTGTGCAACCAGATAAGCAAGTTGACTATTTCATATTTTGAGTATAAGTTCCAGAATAAATTTAACCATTCACCATTAACAGAATTTCTGTAAATGGAGCACGATGATAGGATACCTTTATGAAAAGAGTATTCTGGCATGATAAAGGGTGTACGATGCAATACACGGAATTTCAGTTTAAAAAAAATCATCTTATATCAGGGGAAAAAAAGCGACCTGGGATTTTTTGGATCGAATGGGACTTAGCAATAACATGTTATTTTATGGTGTGTGCGTGTCTTTTTTTTTTTAAAATTATTTACCGAGTTTCAGTTACTTGGTGCTCAGCATTTGCCTGAATGCTTTCTCAGATATCTTGTTTTGAATTAATCTTTGCTGACTGCTGAGAATACTGTAGGTGAGGAGACTTAATCTTACAATGTAAACCCCCCCCAAAAAAAATATTAGTGTGTAAACATGTGAAGTCTGTTCGCAGACATCTTAACTGAGATTCAGCGGAAACGTTGCGTACTACTGCCACGGTTGAAATGTTAGCAAAACAAACAAATGATAAGTGACCTCTGCTACAAAAATAAAGTTTATAATTAGTTTAAGGGTTTTTTTGTGTGAGACAGGGCACTGATTGTTTTTTTTTTCTTTTTTCGTGAAGACACCATTAAGGACTTAGCATTTGCTGCCGTAGTTTCAATTAACAGTATGCGTTAGTCGGCTCTCAGTTAGCAAGCTGTGTTGCTGTTTTCTTGGTTTTTGAGAGTATTCAGCGATTTATTATGTACAAGGTCACTTGCAGCCAAAGAGTCCTAGACTAAGTTTTTGTTTCAAGCCCCATACAAATCTAGCCCTAATCCACCCCCCCTTTTTTTTTTAGATTTTTCAAAGGGAAAACGATATGCCTATGTAGGTTCTATTTGCATAATTGGTTTTCACTGCTCTAGAGGTGAGTGTTCAGCCATTTGTAGTCACTGAATTTAGAAAAGTCCTGATGGTCGTCTTGCTCTTCTGGCATTATATCTTGCACGTCGACTCCAAACAGAGACCATCTTACCCATCGGGGAGAACCACTGCCATCCATTACAAACTAACACATGTCTTAAAAAAAAATTCTTAAGTGAGACTTGGAAACAATGCCTTAGTCTTCAGCCTAGCAGCTGGAGGCTCCAGATTTAGAACTCTTTAATAATTTGTCTGGGTTACAGTCAATACTTAATCTGCAAAGGGGAAAAGTTTTAAATATACTCAGCTATATGGAAAATGAAACTTATAAAACATCAAAATTCCAACGTATTAGGCATTTAGGTTTTTCAGATCCATCCCCTTGTGATATCATTAGCTGGTTTTTCTTTCTTTTTTTTTTTTAACCTGTGAAACCCAGGTAAATCAACTCACTTTGATTATTCTGCTAAGTGCATACGAATGTGAAAATCATCTCATGGCAATTAGAACATCTCTTTGAAAAGATGCTGTAGAAACCAGATGTAATAACAGTCCCCTGCTGATTCTTTTTAATTTGTTGCAGTATTAACTCCTGTTTTTACAAAATTAAAAGTAGTTTTAGTCCAAATCATGGCGGACTCTTTTGCGATGAAATTTATTATCATCATCATTTTTTATTTGGTTTCTTTTCTCCACAAGCATCGTTGGAAAGTAGGTGTTGGTTTTCATGCACAAGCCCCAGGAGTTTGGAGTAGGGGGTTATTTAAATGGCTGGGACAGAACAGAGAAATGAACTCGTGTTTGTGTTTTCAGAGTTGAGTTTACCAGTGGAGACACAGATGGGAGCAAGTCCCACATGTAGGATAACAATGTCAAGAAGAAGTTTGTGGGTGGGTAAGGAAGACCAAGTGCTTGAACGCTCCTATCCAGTGTGTTGTCAGTCATGTCCAGGAAAAGAACAGGTGCCTGGGGCCTTGTTTCCCAGATAAATTGTATTCACTCCACCATGATTTGGTTCCTTGGCGGAAATAGGCAAACTTTGCTGTGCCAGTCGCCACTGAACCGTGAGACTAGCAAGAAAAATGCTAAGCCAACATTTTAGCCCCTGGCCACTGGGAGTTATTTATACTTTTTAATTTGCTCTATTTCTTTTCTATGAGTTTGTGGATATGAGCATTTTGGTATATGTGTTTGTGTGTGCGTGTATATATACATGTGTGTGTGTTTGTTAAATAAATGCAAAATATGTACACACAACACATGTAATCCAAGTTTGGTAGTGTTTATGCAAAATGCTGCTCTGAACAAGTGACTAGGAGTGTCAGATTAAATTGGCTTAATAATATTTAGATCTGGCGAAAGGAAGCGTCATGCCTATTTGGGTGGCAAATGAGCCATGTGATTGTGGTGAGGCTGCAAGAGCCCCAACCACTCTCCCCCTCAACACCCAGAACTGTTGCTGAGGAAGAAGATGATACGGCAACCGTTCTTCTGGGTATTTAATGGAGGGACAGAAATGCACAAAGAAAAAATACTACCACACACACCACCCACACACCACACACACACACACACATACGCACATACATAGGGGGAAAAAAAAATGACAGGAAGGGTGCAGGGAAGGAAGTGAGGGGTCATGGGGAGAGGGAGGTTAGGTTTGACAGGCACTTTCATGTCGATCCTGGAAGAGATTTGTGGAATTTCCTGACGAGTTCTCTCTCAGCTGCTTGTTGTTTTGTTATTGCGATGACATGCTCAAATAAGCTCAAACACTAATAGCATCATCAAAGCAAATTTTTTAATTAATTGTGCATGTCATCCTCCTTTTTTCCAAAAAATAAAAATAAAAATAAGAAAATCAGATTGGAGATATCACCGAGGATATGCATCTATGATATTGTTTATGTACAAGCTGTGCTTGTGACATGACAGGCTAGCGTAATGAGAAGAAGAAGGAAAAAATCATTATTTAATAATCTACAGGTTCAGAGAACGAAAAACAAAGTCTATTAGCTGGGTACGTGCTAGTAAAATGCAGATGCTAGAAACAGTTGTGATCTGACTCATTCATGCTCAGATAGCTTCATATTTGCAAGTTAGCTTACTAGCGTTTGTTTCTCCATGTTAATTAACACCGTTACCACCGATAGCAACTGGTTGCCTACCACCCTCCCCTTGCCTTGTCGACAATTGCATATTAAGGTTGTTGTATGAAGTCCTCCGGGCTTTTCTGGCTCTGTTTCACGTCTAAAAAATGAAGATTTCTTTTGGGGCCCCCTTTTCATCACAATCATTCAGGGAGGCAGTTGAAAACTACCGTAGCTGCCTATTTCTCTTGTGTGTGGCTTTGAGCCGCAGCTTTGTAGGCAAACTACCAACGATGATGTGAAGTCCAGCTCAAGTTATCTCTTCCACAGTTTAATATTATGGCTCTTTCCTTTTTTATCTGTAACAAGTGCAATTTTTCTTCTTTTTTGATATATGCATATATATATATGTGTTTGAAAGGTTTATTTACAACATTAATTAACCCCCACCCCTGTTCACCCTTATCATTACATTCTTATTTTGAACCTCAGTCAGACTTCAGTGCGAACCAACGGTTTCAAGGCTGCCAACCGTCACAGAATAAAACTGCACAAGGACATGTCCAAAATGGCTGAACTGACGATTCAGCGCCATTGCTGTCGGCCCGGGACATGTTTAAAAAAATGTTCCTAAAAAGCTGCATAACTTCCTCTTTAGGTTAAAACACACACACACACACACACACACACACACAACACACACCACACACACACACTCCCCAGCCCCCCTTTTTTTTCCTTTTAATATCGGCCTTTAAAACTAATGTAGGCAATATCGCCAAGGTGAAGAGAGGTCAGGTTTGAGTCCGGTACAGAAAGAGCGGTTCTAAGCAAAAACAACAACAGAATGGAAACTCCTGTGCAGATTATCAGCAGTATTTAAGTTAAAGGGTTAGTTAGGGGAACGCAGGGATGACTGATACTATTAAAAAAAAAAAAAAAAACCCTTTTTTTTTCTTTTTTTTTAAAATTTTGTTTACTGCTTGAAGAAGAAGAAGAAGAAGAAGAAGAAGAAGAAAAATGTTCCAAAATAAAATGCCCCCCCCCCAAATCTGAGGAGACATTTGACTTAAATTAAGTGAAAGTCTAATTGCTATTGGAGGGAGGAGGCTGTTTTGAATCACTGTCCAGTGTTAGTAAGTGTTATAGTATTTCGTATTTCCTGTATGGAGAGTCCACCGCCATCAGATTTACCCCAGTCGTTGGTGGTGTTGTTGGCTAGGCTAATAAGACCTTGTAAGGAAGGAAATAAATTTTATTGGCATCAGCTGGCGCAGAGATGCAGACATTTTATTATTGTCATATGTGTTTACAGTCAGTAAATGTTGTGCTAACTCCTCTGACACCCATCAGCCCTACCCTAACCCTACCCTGCCCCACCTCCTCCCTCCAGCCCAACCCTGGCAGCCATTACAGCGGTTCAGCTCTGGGCTGGGCCCTGCTCAAGTGCTGTGAGATAATTTATTATTTTACTAGGGACCACTTGTAGGGAAACTCGGTGTTGCATTTCCTTTTTTGGCGCTTTTTTTTTTTTGTTTTTGTTTTGCTGTGTGTGGCTCCTGGAATCCCCTTAAGTTGTTGGTAGGTCCCAGCTGGTCAGGGGTTTAGCTTGACAGCCGGAAGAAGACGTTTAGATAGAACAACAAAATGGCTGAACTTGGAGAAAGGGCGGGGAAGGGACATGTATGTATGATTATACCTTGAACATTTCACCAAGCAACAGAATTGTGCCAGACAATAATCCATTTTTTCTTGTGCTCTTTCGGAGTAACTTCACCTCTCTGTTTTTAAATATAATTATTTTTACCCTTTTTTCTTTTTGTATTAATTAAATGTTGCTGTACTTGGTCCTCAATAAAGTCTTCATAAACTTCTGGAATATCTGTGACTTGCCAATCATTAAAATGCCCCCTTAATGATCATGTTATGCCAAGCAACTCTAAAATCCATTGCAGTCTTCACAGTGCAGAATTATTATTTTACACTTGTAAAACCAATAGCAACACACTGGAAAGCCCTTTTGTCTTCATTTTGGCATCTTCTGCAACAAACTAACATTGCAAAAACAATAGGTTTCCAAACTATCATGGCAAGGCGCTGTAGTTTGAAGATGTTAATGGCGTAATTCCACTCAAATCGTTACCAAAATTCTCTCCATGTGTCATCAATTACAGATGATTTAGCTCATTTGTGAATTATGTCTGCCAACATTTGTATTATTTGCTGATAGTTTAATTGACAAAAATGGTAATATTTCCACACTGAGATTCTTTGATTCCAAACGTGCTGACTAAATCTCAGCTTCCCAAGGACTAAGCAGGCTGGCAGTCCAGGCTTTGTTTCTGCTACTTAGCAGACATTTGCAGCACCGCACTCCTCCACCGGAGTTGTCTGTCTCTCTTTTAGGCATCAGCAGTGCATAAAAGACGTAGAGGTTGTCATTGTGATAGCAAAAACTTTTATGTAGTGTGGAACAAATTAAGGGAACCCTGATATTTTGTTAAAAGGAGAATTTTATTTCTAAGAATATTATATATAATTATACAACTTACAGAAAACGGCTAGTGTAATAAGGTTTCAATTTAAGCAAAAAATGACAGAAAGCAGCTATGAAGCCCACAAATAAATATAACTGAATACTTTTGTAAGTTTATCGGTTTAATGATCAAGTAGAATGGTTTTTCTCTGGTCTCTATAAAATTAATTAAATTTCTTTTTCCTTTAGAGTTGAGATTGGTTCCACTCATGAATTTTCATATTGATTTTTAATTTCTCCCTTACACATTAATGCAGGAATGGTCCTCCCATTTCTGTATTTCATTTAACTTATCATCTAAGAAATCTGTGGTACTTACAGTTTAGAATGAAAAGCAAATGTACAATTGGTTCCGTATTTCTTTTCAAGGGCCGGATTTTGACCTTATAACTTGTCACATGTTATTTTATTTTGTAAAATGTAGGCTGTGTTGTTGCATGGAAAACCTCTCCATTGGGTAAGAGAACCTCACGCTATGCACCTCTTTGGGAAGAGAACATTTGGCTATCCTTCATGAAGCTGCTAAATTTTGTCACAGTTCCTGTTTGGAGAATGTGAGGATCCTGGCCACATCCGCCAATGATTCTTAAATCCAAACCACTAAATTTCTTCTTAGAAAGGAACAAAAATTCATCTTCCTAACTATTTTTTATTTTGCTAATTCTCTCCCCCACTCTCTCTCTCTCTCTCTCTCCTCCCTCTCTCTCGCTCTTCAGCATTTCTCTCTTCATCTCTCTCGCTTCTCTCTCGCTCTCGCTCTCTCTCTCTCTCTCGCTCTCTCCATCTCTCTCTCTCTTCTCTCTCCTCTCTTCATCCTCTCTCCCTCTCTCTCCTCATCTCTCTCTCTCTCCGCCATCTCTCTCATCTCGTCTCTCTCTCTCCTCTCTTCATCTCCCCCTCTCCACTCCTCATCTCCTCTCTCCATCTCTCTCTTCTCTCTCGCTCTCTCTCTCATCATCATCTCTGCTCTCTCTCTCTCCTCTCCATCTCTCCTCTCTCTCTCTCTTCATCTCTCCTCTCTCTCTCTTCATCTCCCTCTCTCCTCTCTCTCTCTCTCTCCATAACTTGTTGTTTTCTACCTTTCCCCTATTAAGAAGCTCTTTGTACATAACTTTGCAGTTTTGCTATTTTGGAGGTTCCTTTAGTGTTGATAATGAACAATATGTTCAAATTTTTCAGGTGTGTTTATTTTAGTTCATCACTGTTTTAGGTTATTTTGGTTTTGCTCTCACACACACACATGTGTATACAAGTAACTAAGCATGCTGGACTAATGTCAGGTTAACTGTTTGTAAACTTTCAGCTACATTTAAAAGTTTAAAATGTAACTTAGGTCAGGGCATCTCACTGTGATATTTTGCTGTTTTGGGGGGGGTGTTTAATGAAGCAGCCCTGGGCTTAGAGAGAAAAAAAAATAAATAAACAACAAATTAATAGCAGCTGGGATGTAAATTACTGGGGAATTATGCCACTAAGGATAGGCCAAACATTTTACTTTCAGAAAGTCATTTGATGCCAGGTCTGCATGTCTTTTTGTGGGTGAAATGTGAAAAGTAAAGATTTGTAATGCAGAAAAAAAGACCGAAAATCGCGCATTTGTCTGCCCTTGAATGGGTTTAATGTCTTTTGTGCACACTTGCTTATTTAGAAAGCTTGGAATGATTTTTAGTAAATAAATAAATGCGAAAGAAATGTTACTAATTAACTTATTATCAGTATGCGATTAGGGATGGAGAGAGACTGATTTTTCTACCTCGATACTTTCCAAGCATGGATAAGGAGAATCTGGGCTGCAGATGATGGAGTTTCATTTTTAGCTGTGTTACTTCATTCATACGTAGACTGACTGGCGATGGTAGTGGTGAATGTGCCCCTTTTCCACCAGCTGTCCCACTCCCACAGGGTTGGAATGCCAGCCCCATGTAAAAAGTGCCTGGAATGTTTTAGCAGAAATTACCTGTTACAGCATTCAAAATTTCAGCATTTCTCAGATTTTTTGGCTGTCAGATGGTGTAGAGTGATACACCTCCCCTTCTACTTATGGAGAACAGGGTGAGAGAGAGAGAGAGAGTTGGGGGAGGGGAGAAATAGTGAGAAAGGGAAGGACGGAAACACAGTAGCTCTCGTCTGGAAA
This sequence comes from Nautilus pompilius, assembly GCA_018389105.1. Lineage (NCBI taxonomy): Eukaryota > Metazoa > Mollusca > Cephalopoda > Nautilida > Nautilidae > Nautilus > Nautilus pompilius. The sequence goes on along the minus strand of JACATO010000966.1, from coordinate 117,660 downwards.
TAATTCCATAATTCTTTGCTATAGAATAGAATAAATACCTTCATAATTGATATTATGCAATTCGCAGTTCTGACTATTGGGTATTAATTTGCACGTCATTAGCATCACCTAGTGCCTGAATCCGTTATGCATTGGTCCAGAAAGTTATTGAGTTATCACAAGGGAGGCTGGTGTCTAAGTTTTACTATCATTGTGTCAACGAAGAAAAGGTTAGAAGTGGCCCCTGTTCTGGCTTATAGAAATTATTTAGACTTTGCTTTCAGCTGAGCAGGAAATAAATCAGTTACCTGACAATTGGTGGTATTATTCGGTGATTTTATGCCTGGATACCATGAACAATCAATAATTCTGGCTGAGTTGGCACTTATCAATCAAATTACTCCATTTTGCATTCCAGTTCATAGATTCTCTGTATTGCAATGATTAATTGAAATTTTCCTTTCAGTGATTTGAACCTCTGACATAAGATTCTTCTCTCTCTCTCTCTCTCTCTCGTCTTCTTTGCCTGTCTTCCTGATCGGAATTTTTTTCCAGCTTTGTTTTTTTAATACCAGGAAAACAATTGTCATGTGTTTTTTTTTCCTTCCTTTTCACTTGCCTGTTAATCTTTTTGAAAAAAAAGTTTTCCTTGCTAGTATAGTCTGGAAAATGGTTGTAAAGGGGCTTGATTTCCATCTTTCCAAGGCAGCTTTTGCCAAAATGGATGATCAAAATAATCTGCAGTCTCTTTTGTGTTTTTGTTGGCACTGTTTGTACACCAAAACCTTTTTTTTATCAGATAAAATGAGTTGGACACTTAAGAAAATATTCATATTTACAATAACACTTAGCCATTTTATTGTCATCATTATATAAGGTTAAGATTCTTGCTATTCATGCTTAGTTCCTACTACCTTTTACCCTGACCTCACTTCTCTGCCAGTTTTCCTCTTTCCTCTGGGCTTCTGTATCAGCACTGTCCTGTCGATTCTCTCCTTTCTGATCCATTTCTATTTCCACTTTTCAATCAGATTGGTTCTCGTTTCAGGAAGCTAGTGAAAGTTTCAGTCTCTGTGACTAGTAATTTTTTTTAAAAAATAAAGTATTTACCTGGCTCTTGACCTTCACCTGCATTTGTTTATGCTATCTTCTGTAATGTGATTACAGTTTAGGGGACCAATAATTAGAAAGAATTTTCTGTTTTGATTGAAAGATCCATTAAAACACATAAGGTTTCTTTTGTTATTGTTCTTGTCGTTGTTGTTGTTGAATGTCTGTTTTGGTAAGTGGTCCACAGGTATGTCTCTTGGATTTTTAAGAAAGTTTTCATCCTTGATGGATTGCCATGTAGGATTTGCAAGATGCTAGATGGAGATTTTTGATCCCACACTTAACGAACGTTCACAGATTTTTAATTAATGCATTTAAGTTTAACTTAATTTGCATTTTATACTGATTATGATGTAACTTTGCATGCGCAGAGTTGACTCTGAGTGTTTTGTTTACTGGAAAAAACATTTGTTAACCCATTTGTGGCAGTTGGTGGTGGGGGGGACATAATAGAAATTTGTTTAATTAATAGTGGGAGGGAACCAGAGTAATGCAGAGAAAAATCCCTGGGGTGGTACAGAAGAAGGAAAAGTCACCACATCATTGGCTGGACCAAGTGTGGGTATTATCGTGACCAACATGGTGCACTCGATTAGCCCATGACAACCAGTAACCATCTCTTTTATTTGTTTTGATTCAACTGAAGGCAACTTAATTAGGGCCCCAGGAAAAAGGAATAATGAATGACATCGTGACTTTTAAATTTCAGAGGGGAAAATATCTAAAATTTTGCATTAAAAATTGCAATGTTGGTTCAAACTTCTATGTAGAAGTTAAATAGATTTTATTTTTGCTAGCTCTGAACTCACTGGCCTCTGTGTTAGGACTTATGTAGTTTTTTCAGACTTGGGCCTGGCTTGAGCTGCTGATGTGAATTAGGGTGAACACATGATGTCACACCAGGTGATCCCCACAGTACTCTATATAACTTTGACATTTGCAGTCAGTCTAACAGATACAGTGGGCACACATCTAGCATGTGCCAGAGTGGCCAAGACAGTTGCATTGGTAGGCTGCTCCAAGACATCGGCCATTCAAGTTTGTAGGCAAAAGGTGGAAAAAAATATTTGTTGCTACAGAAATTACAGTGATAGGAGGAAAAGAAAAAGGAGAAAGGTGGCTAAACAGGATAGTAAAGTCCAATCATCATCAAATGATAGAACAACTGACAGAAATTCAATGCAGGACAATCCACACCAATCTCTAGCTATACCTTGCAAAGAACATCACAGAACATGACAATAGGAGACCATTGTGTAAACCACTATTTACAGTTACCGACATGGATTGGGCTGCAGACATTGGACAGAGAAGGACTGGCAAAAAGTGACGTGGTCTGATCTGATGAGTCGTGCTTCACCTTGTGGTCCCATCTGTTCAGGCCACTGTTAGTAGGGTCATGGTTTTGGATACATTTTGCCGCTTTATCCTGAGCCTCTTGTTCTCTTTAGAAGGAAGAACGAATGCCAAAGCTTATTTCAGCATCAGTTTTGATCAAGTGTATCCAGTGACGTTTCAGGTGAGTCTTGACAGAGGGGGGGACAGTACTTCTAAGACCTGTTATCCACAGTGCCCACATTTTGAGTTCATGGTTTGAGAAACACAAAAGATTTGAGGCATCTCCCATGGCCAGCACAGTGCCTGGAGCTAAGACCAGTTTTTGGGATGAACTTGAAAGAGTTGCCATCACAATCAGGTACCTACCTCACCCCATACACTGCACATAATATTAATGACTAAAAGGGGAAATTTTTTTTCAGGACACCTTCCAGCACCTTGTCATTGTTCTTATTTGGGCAAAAAGGTGGCCTAATCTGTTATTAGGTATAGATTCTAATAAAGTGGTCAGCTAATATATATATGCATATAATTTAATTTATTTTAGTGAAGTTTCAAATAATTTAAGCTCATTCAGGAAAAAAAAAATAATTTATTAGTATCGTTTTACATTTTTCCCCCTGGCAATTTTTTTCAACCTGTTAAGGGGTGTTTGGAAATTCTATACTTAATATTAGATAATTATTGTTGCTTCACACCATGGGGTTATCTGGCATCAAGAATGCTGAAGGCCGATTTTCTAAAAGAGCTTCCTATTGTACCGAAGTTTATCCACAACAAAGCACGATTTAGGTGTCAGCTTTGTGTGAGATCGGAAGGAAAGAGATAATGAAGAAATAGAGAGGGGAAGAGAGGGAGCATATTTTATGTCTTCTTGTCAAAACAAAGTCAGCAATTTCTCAAGTGATCTGCGTGGATGTTGGAAGAGTTTTATGGTAGAATTACAGGAGACGGAAGTACAAATTTGGCGTTCCAGATTCAGTGGCAGTTTTCCAATTTTGAGCTGTGTTTTCACGCTCTCTCTCTCTCATCTCATATACTATACTTTTCTTTTATGAACTAATCTGAATATTTCATCTGGCTTTAGTGGTACCTTAAAATACTTTGCAAATATTCCTTTGATATCGCAGTTTGTTCTCCAATAAATATGCTTTGAATATTGAACTGTTTCTATACTTTATTTAAATATATATATATAACAAAGTCTATAGTGATGGAGCCAACTTCTTGTTGTGTTTTTGAAATAACAATTTTTGTCATTAATTTTTAGGAGTCATTGACCCATCCAACTTGTAAATATTTTGCTGGAGCAATTCCCAGTATAGGTGTTTCAGATGTCTAACAGAACTATTTAGATTTAATAGGGTTTACTTTAAGCAGAGGTAGAAATTCACACTTGTGGATGAGCACCATTTTAAATAAATTTTTTTACAAAATCTGAAGAACTTTGTGAATTTTTGTAAACACAAAACACGAAAATTTAGTCAATTTACAATGAAATCTGTATTTTTGTCAGCGTTACTTTTATTCGCAATTAAAGAAAATCTTTATGCAGTTTCAGTGTTAAGGGTCCATAAGACTTGATAGATGAACTAACTGCAGCTTTTGTGGAGGATCTTTGCATAGGCCACAATAACTCCTTTTCCTTTTGTCGGGTTAGGGTCACTGATGAAGAGGTATGCAAATGTACCTGACAAAGTTTTTGCTTTAGGCACCATGAACCTTCCATTTCAAATAGTTTGCATGGCAAAACAAAAACTTAATAACACAGTGAAAGCAGTTTAGGTTTCCAGGGATTGTTTTCTCTCCCTGACCCTCCCCCCACCCTGTAAGAGTTGATTGTTTTCCTTGTAATGTGTGGTTCTTTAAATGGGAGATATCTGTGGTGATAATGTACTTCTCCACTGGAACTTTAAAAGGAACAAATGCTTTCTGTTTTTGTGTGGTTTTTTTTGTAAGGATTTGGAATATTTACAAAATGTGCTCGGAATTTCCATTTCCATGACAGTGTGGGTCTTCACAATATCTCCCCTTCTACAGTGAGGAAAAAGGGTAATCAGTTTTCGACAAAGCTGATCGCTGAAATGTGTTTGTTTGCCTGTTTGCCAATTATGCATCTTTTGCTGCAGCGTGGAAATCGCTGCCAAATAAATATTCCCTGCTGTTTTAAACTTACAGAACATTGACGTCTGTGCTCATGTTTTTAGCAGCTTTCAGACATTTTGATGTGGAAGAAACTACTTCTACAATGTTCAGTGGAGGTTTGACTTTTATTCTTCGACATACATAGTAGTTGCTTAACTCGCTTGTTGATGTAGATGTTTTCCTCTCTCTCGGTTCACTCTTTGTTGCTTCATCTACCCAACAGGCATTCAATTTGGTTTGGATCTAGAAACTGTCATCATCATCTTCTCTCATAGCACTGGCCCTTCTGATACAGGCTATGTCACCCTCTTGTGTACTCTGTTTATGGAAGCAGAAACTGTCATCATCATCTTCTCTCATAGCACTGGCCCTTCTGATACAGGCTATGTCACCCTCTTGTGTACTCTGTTTATGGAAGCAGAAACTGTCATCATCATCTTCTCTCATAGCACTGGCCCTCCTGATACAGGCTATGTCACCCTCTTGTGTACTCTGCTTATGGAAGCTGGTGTTGTGTGGTACCACCAATTTCAGAAGCAGTTTGCAGCATAGCAATATTGACCCACCCCCATTTTTCTTTCTTTTTTTTTTGTCAATGGCAGGAAAGGAAATTAATGTGAAGTCTACTTTAGTTGGTTTTTTTATATAACTTGGATATGACGTGGCAGATACGGAGCCTGTGTTAAAAAAAAAAAAACTAATGAAATAATACAAATAATGTAACAAAGATGCACCAGAATGTTTTCAGGATTTGGTAGTCATTTAAGCAGAGATCTTATTGAATTTTCAGAGTAGGGGAGAGGTGGTGGAGGCATTTGCCACAGCGCCAGTAATTCATAATTTAACATATATTAAAGCTTTAATCAGTGTTACATATTTTGATTGCTGATGCTGTAACAACTGCCACCCCCCCAGTCTCTCCTAATTAATTGTGCCAAACACGTGGAGATCCTACAGGATCTGCGGTTCAAAATACTAGAGATGCTATCTGTAAATTGATTAAAATGGCAACCATATGAAACAGCTAAGTGGGCAACATTTTGTTTTTTATCATAGGAATTATTTTCTTTATAAATTCAGAAAAGCCACAATCATATTTCAGTTACTTGGGTTACAGCGATAAATATTTACAAAACTGAAACCTTATCCAAGAAAGGAACTTCCCAGGCTGTTTACTTCTTTAGAAAATGTTAGAAATGAAAATCGCGCTGTGTTGAAAGCATTGGTAGTGGGAAGAAGTTATTAATAAGCAACAAAAAAAATAAATAAATAAATAAGTAGATAATTAATAATGCTTGTTGCAGTATTTATATTGGTCATGTCGGTGTAGTATTCTATAATGTGAGGGTTAGGGACTGGATATCTGTGCTCAGCTCAACAAGCAATATGTTGTAGCAGAAATATAATAACAGGAATGGAAATTATTTCCTAAGCCTCGCTTTACTCTCAAACGCTTAAAAAGTCGTTGGAAAGGGGGGGAAAAAAAGGGGAGAGAGAGAAAGAGAAGAATTTTTAAACAATAAAGAGTATGAATAATTCTAGAAGAATCTTTGATGAATCCTTTAGGTTGAGAACTATGAAACCACTGTTAATTTATTGTGAGAAAGCCTAATCTGAACAAGCAGAATGCCTCTGCCACTGTATCCAGTAAAACAGTTGTTGTGTAGTTAATTATTGTTCTTTTAATAAATAGCTTCCCTAAGCTCAATTTTTAGGTATTCATGCGTGCGCTCATGGAAACAAATCCAAATTAACGAAACTGCATCTGTAAGATGAATTGTTTTTTGTTTTGTTTTTTTGCGTGGTGGAAGTTTATGTAACGTGTTGGGGTGCTATATCGCAACGAGAAGTTGAAATCCGTGGCAAGTGCCATGTTTAGCAGTTGCTGTCAGGTAGGCTGATGTCTTCCTAACTCATCAGACCAGGGGTATCAATTAGATTGACTAGTGTGTGGGGGAGGGGGTGAGCATCCCACCAAAAACTCGAGTCCCAACCCATTGATCTCCATTATGATAGTGGCAGTATTTTGCCAAACAAATCCCACCAGATCTCGAACTTAAAGCTGCAAGCCCAGCTTAAACTAATTGTGCAGCATCTATTATTTGATCAAAATCTAAAATTGTCGACAACAACAACAACAACAACAAAAAAAAAAACACTCGTGGGTTACGGCAGTTGACAACTAATATTGGTAAAATTCCATTCTGTATTAAAATATTGGTATTTCCCATCAGCTAAAAGAGGTCCCTGGTGATTAATCATTTCAAAGAGAAATGCTGCTTATGGTTTAGGCACTAATTTACTTTATAGAAAACGCAGTACCAGGTAGTGATGTCCTGACTAACCAGAATAATCGGCGATCAGCTAGAAGAGCTCCATGACCAAGCACCTGATTATAATATTTTATAATATTTTCATAATAAAAAAAAAAGCAACTCTTGATCATGACGGCTTTTTTTGTATCAGAATAAAAATGTTAGGTTAACTAAGAACAGAATCAGAACCAACAACCTGTTGTCATGTAAGTGAGCTCTAGAAAGATGCTTCCCGAGATGAATGCATCTTGCTTTTCATTTTTCACCATCAGTTTTATCAACATTTAAATCTTTTGCAACTCAAAATGTTATAAACAAAAGCTCCAGGAGTAAAGTGCGCATTGTTTATATTCAAGCTCATTGTCTCTGCCTAAGAAGTGTGCATGGGGTAGTAGCTTTTGTGCTTCCAAGAAAACTCTTCTCCGTACATGCAAGAAGGGCCAGTTGACTGCAGATGATTCCGGGGTGCAAAGACTCTTCAAGATTGACCCTTCTTGTGAAGCGTGTGGATAAGATGGATTGGTACAGAAAAGAGAAAGAAAAATATGTCTTTGTTAAAAGCTTGTGAGAGAAAAAAAACACTACTGCCCGATGGATCGGTAGAGGGGGGAGGTGTGAGAAGATTCCAAGCTGAATCAAACCAAAGCAACAACATTTATTGAAATGATTCTCGCCATTTTGTGTGTTTTTTTTTAATTTTTCGTGCAAAGCTCCAGCAATCTTACCGAATGGTGGCACAGTTAGTGAATTTTTGAGAATCAAAGAAAATTTGAATGACAAAACTAAAAATAATAGAGAATAGTTTTGCTCACAAATGTTTTACTTGCTTTATCAGGAATTGTTTTAGTGATTTCATTAGTTTATGTATTGTATGTATATGTGTGTACACACACACAGTATTGGAAATAATTATAGAAATGCAGGATATGCACAGATAATGAGTAACTACAATGAGAGATGTGTATAATGTACACACAATGTACTATTACAGAAAAGATATAAAAGCAGAATGAATATGTTGCAGTATAATGCATCGGTATTTGGTATGCGAATTCTTTGCTTTATATAAAGACACCTTGTTCTCCTGCTCCCATACAGGTTATCATTGTAAGCCTGGGATGTTCGCAATATCCTGTGGCACTTCCAACAATTCTTCCAAGATGTTTGGTTGCCACTTGACTTTCTCAGTAGCCATATAACCAACCCCGTATAGGCACAATGATGTTCACACCAGGACTTTCTGCTCCCCAAGGCATCTTTGTGAGTGTTGTTTCATGAGCCTCTTCACATTCCAGATAGTTTTTCACTAAATTGGCTGTATGTTTGGGATTATTGTGATGCTGGAAGATGAATCCCCAGCCAATGAGATGTTTTTATGAGAAAATAGCATGATGGATGAGAACCTGCCTTTACCTGTCAGTATTCAGCATATCTTCAATTTTATGCAAATCTTTGATACTTGTGGCTGATACACAGCCTCACACTTGTATAGATCTACCATCTTGCTTCACTGTAGCTGTTGTACACTGAGTGCTATACTGCTACTCCGTTTACCTTCAAACAAATTGCCATTGGTTTTTTGCCAGACACTTCAAACTTAGACTCCTTTGTAAACAGCACCTTGTTCCAGGTTTAACCATCCCAGTTTTTACTTGTTTTCAGCAAAGATCTTCAGGCAGCTATATATCCACTGAGACCATCTTTCACTAATGTGTATCTTATTGCTCTTGAAGAAACACTAACAACCGTACTTGCAGCCAGGTAATTTGCAAGATCTCTACTGGTTCATTGTCTGTCACTTAGAGAACATACCTGAGGTACTTAACATCACTTTTACATATTCTTGTCAGAGTCTTATACAGCTTCTTCTGAAGCATGAAGTCGGACTGCACTCTTTTGAATGGGGTAGTCAGTCCTTCCCAAAAGCCATAGTATTCACCACACAACATTGATATCACTACCTATACTTTTACAGTTCTTCTGGCACTATGTGAGAGAGAGAGAGGGGGGGCTTTATTTGGGCAAAATTGCTTGTAGACAAAACTGTAAAGATGGTATATTTATTGGGAGCTGTTAAGTTTTTTTATCCTTGCTTTAATCAGACCATCTAATATGGTTAGTTGAAGAATTTGAAAACTGTTATTGGCCTCTTGTCAAGTGGCATAATGGCCAGGAAATTTGACAGACTAATAGGGGTACATTTGTTAATTACTTCCTGGTCATGGTTTTTGATGGTTGTAACCCCACCTTTCAAAGATGTAGGCTTCTGATAGAAGAGTGATGAGATTCCAGTTAGTCTGTTACATAAAATGAACAAGTCCCTTTCCAAACCCACTCCAATGTCAGTGCCTGGATTCTTGTTTCAGCCACTGTGGTTTTCTTTCTTTCTTTTTCTTTTATTTTACCTTGTGAGCACAAATTTCCCCATATTTTCCTCTCTTTCGCTTTCCTTAAAAAAAAAAAAACAAGAAGAAGAAGATGGCTGAGACTCATTTAACTAATGAATCGATTAGGCTTGGCATATGGGATCTTAGGAGAGTAATGGTCTTGTTAGCCACTGTCAAAAATGAAGGATAGGTTTGGACTGTTCCAAGGGATGGGCTCCCAGAAGAAAGTTCAGATTGCTGGATCTGGCCTCAGTAATTTGCATGTCTCTTCTGTCAGCACTATCCCAAGTCATCTTAAACAGGATGCTATGCTCTCCATCCCCGTCATTATTATATTGCAGTTAGTTTTGTTTGTTTGTTTGCTTGTGTGTGTGTGTGTGTGTGTGTTGTGTTGTGTTATAATTTTATATATTCAGTAAACTTCCAGATATCCAGCACCCATAGGGACTGAGAAGGGTGCTGGTTGCATGAGAAATATTCTCATAGAAACCCAATACAGCACACTGAACCATTTAAATAAACTATTAATTTTCCTCCTTTTAGATAAGACTGTTTCCATCTTCTGTTTCAATGCTAAAATGACCCTCTTCCTCTTCAGTACTGTTATATGACATAGTAGATTGATGGGTATGAAGATATGTTGGATACAACACAAGCACAGGTTCAGGTAATTGCTACAACTGTAATGGCGGCTGAGAGAGGATGCTAAATGCTGAACAGTGCTGCTGGTGGGAGCTGTGAGAAACTACCCCTTGAACGTGATGCACCAAGTCCAAGTTTACGCGTTTGAAGACAATTTATGAAAATTTGCAATTTTTACCAGTTGGAGGAGAATTCCAGAGACGCATGAGCACAAGATATCTGGGAGTTTACTGTTTACATACATATATATTAAACTAGGAAAAGACTGTTTTCCAATTTAAAAGCGAAGCTCTTATTTTTATAATGTTATCTCAATTTTACTAATGGCCATTTGCATGGAAACAAACCAAAAAAAAAAAAAAAACCTGACAGATGTATTAATTTTAATGAGGTAGCTCCTTGACTCTCTGCCACCGGAAAGAGGAGATAATGTTGGAAATTTAAACTGTTAGCACAACCTTAATAATAATAATAATTTTAAAACTAAACTCAAACTCAGAATTTTAGTTTGGAATTGTTTGAAAAGTATCGCACTTATTTTCAGAGGCTATGAAAATTTTAATGTTTAAATCAAGATTTCATTTATATTTTTTTCCTTTTTTTAGTTCAACAAATATTATTTGTGTAACTGTATAGCACAGTTCCCTATCAGACCCCTACGCACTCTTAAAAGCTTCTTATCTTCTGGGGAAAACCATCTACTGTTACAAGCACTAGTTAGGGTATCATCTTTAATTACTGATATAAAGAACCAAAAACTACCATGTAAGTACCATGTAATGTTGGCCTTTTTGTTCTTTGTCATGGATGAAGAATAGATGGATTTATTTCCATTATAGTTCTTGAAATGTCCTAAAATGTTGAAACACCAGAGTTTAAAGAACTGATTTATTCATGTAGGTAAATGGGCTTTGATCATTTGTCTAAAGGTTAAGAACTTCACTGAATTCAAACTGTGGAAAATCCATGTAATTAAAATTATGGAGTCTACCTGTAAGCTCACTATTTGTTTGTTTTTTTTTTTTGTTTAATGTAACTCTCAGGTGTTTGGCTTACATAACTACTGTTGGAGAGGGACAAAGAAAGTGTTACTGTTTACATCTGTCTGTCATAGTTTGCATGTATTCCACTGAGAAGTGTTTGTCTCCAAGAAGGACCTACAGTTGTTTCCCCTTTTTCAGATGTCCTAGTACCTCTTTACAAATTGTGGTTAGGTATCTTTCAGAATATGCAAGCCATTAAAAATTTTAGAAAAGTTCAGAGACAATTTATTAGGTTCATCAGTGGTATCTATAGTTTTACTTATGAAGAAGAAAGACTAAAGAGGTTTTGGTTGCCTATTTTAGCATCTTGGTGATGTGATTCAGGTTTGTTTTTAGAGGAAAGCGTATCAGATATTACCATAAAGCATTGTTGACTGGAGATACAGAATGTAAAAAGATTTTACCCATCACTGCAGGGTTAAAAAAATGGCTTTTTTTAATTAAAAAAAGGCTTTATATCAATTTGAAAAACAGAAATTTTGTTTGTTTAAATACACAATCATTGAACAAACATTGAACCAATGCTAATGATACATTTCTTAACATTCTATAAGCTGTTCAGTTAAATTTAACTTTGTTCCATAACAGCCTCTTTATGGACGATGTTTTTAGTTTTTCCTTGGGGTGAAAAGTAAAACAGATTTTTTGGTTTTGGCCAACTCTTGAGCATCCAATGTTCAGGTGTCCATGTGAAAAGCGGGGACTATCCAAATTGAGGGCAACAACTTTCAGTGATTGGCCCTGTGCTTTATTAGGGAGCTGGATTCTCTTGAATTTAAAGGAGCCTTTTAAAACTTCATAATGGTTTTGTTTGAGCTGACTCGTTTAGGAATCTGAAAAAGTACCTGCCAATATTGGGCTGGCTTATAAGATGATGACGACCAACCTGTAGCAAACTACTAAATGAATTTTTATTCTTAGCTTTTAATGTTGATGCTGCCTCTGAACTGTTGAAAAATGGAAATCTGCAGTCACTTCCATTGAATGAGTACCGTGAAGCTGTAGTAACTCTGAACCTTGAAAGGTGGCTTTGGACAGGTTCTGGCACCCTTGGATCCTGAGGTACCTTCATTATAATTTGAGACTGCTATAGTGCATTGAACTAAGTGTAATCTATAGGAGCCCCTTGATGGTCTCAAAATGGCCTTTTAGGCAACATGTGGTAGCTTAAAACCTCATCCAGATTCTGAAGTACCTACACCCAAAATTTGGGGCCTCCAGGTGCTATGGTTTGGCCATGAAAGAGTAAACACTTGAAAATCTGTATTAGATATATGGTATTTGCCTTCCCTTTGTAGCTGATTGTATTCATTGCAGTTTGTTCCACTTGCCTGCATTGTAAGTCATTGAAACCAACTTCAGGCCAAAGTTAGCCAGCTTTTCTTCTTTGCTCTCTCAATTCTTTTGCTCTGATGCTATTTTACATCATCTAAGAGCTCCAAGTTAGAATCTTGGTCAGAACCAGCTTAGTTCGAAATACTTCTCTGTCTTGGTGTTTTCTTACTCTTCTTAACCAGCTGGCCACATTGTTTTCCTCCCACATCTCAAAATGTGTAGCACAGTATCCCTAATCTCGTAACCAAGATAGGGATTTGTAGCCCCTGTAACCAGGAAAGGATACAACATGGTGATATATCTTCACAGCTGTGGCTTTCGGTATGTAAGTTAGTGCATTTGCTACTAAAGGGGATGGATCACTGACCAACTGTGTACCTTTTCTATTTGTTTTATCTGCCAAAAGTAAAAAAAAGTTGATGATAATTGTCAAACATGTTAACATCTTCATAAATCTGGATGAAATATAAATCAAATCACCCTCTTCCATAGAACACTTTGAAAATAATACCGGATTCTTGTCCATGATATTCCCAGAAGGGGTTGTTCTATAGATAAGGACAACTTTTGATGAATGTACTTATCTCTATAGAACCAGCTCTCTAAGTGCAGCACATCTGTTTATTTAGAAAATATTCCCTAATGATGACATCATTTATATGACTCTATTTTCAGCAACTCAGTTTTAAAAAAAAAAAGTTATTTATCGTAAAATGCATAATTAAATTTCTCTTTATACTTCCAACTGAAAAATATTCGCATTTTTAAAATACATTACTTAATAATATAAAACATTGGGTATGGAAATTAATAGCTTCATGTGTAGACCTTACATAATATGTGCAGGCTTTCACTGGTCTAATCTTGCAATGTCATCTAGTTACGGTGTTCGTGCCCCAAGGAAGAAAGCTGAGAAGATAGCGTTGTTACTTACTTCATCAGTTGCTAGGTGGCCAGTTCAAACCATCTGTATCATTGCATGGCTTTCTTCTACATAAGTAAAACTGAATTCTTACTTATTCATGCACAAGTTTACTTAGCAGGGTAATTTTCCATCATAGGCATGTTTAGCTTTATTACTGCAGTCATTAGCATGCAGTACAAACGCTTAAATGGAACACCTGCCTTTTATTTGTATATTCAGGAACAATTATGGGAGTCGGTTCTTTTCCATTTGCGCACACACATGAGGGATGTTCAGGTGAAACCTGTATCAAGGAATAAAACTGTCATTGTTGTACCACCGTGTTGCGTTCCAGTCAACCGTGATTAGTATAAAGTGAAAATGTTTGAAATATTTGTTAAATTACAAAAACAAATACAAATAAGAAAACATAAAGGAGAAAATGGCTGTTGGATGGGTGAACGCTTCATTGAAACTATTGTCTCAGATAGAAGGAAAAAGGGGATAGCATTTTCTGAAAACAGATGTGTTGTTTGGTATTAAAACTAGATGGCTTTGAGAAATAGTCCGTCTTTTAAAGTTTAAAAAGACGGAATAATTATTCGTTTTTCCTTTTCTTCTTTAACTGAAGAATTTTCTATTCTGAAGGTACACTTAATACTAGAAGTTGGAAGTAACTTCTCTTTTAATGTCCCAGGCCGTGATTAATGGTGTGGGCAATGCGTTGAAATGTTTTGCCTTATTTATTTATTTATTTTTTAATTTTAAAAAGAAACTTATTTTGTTGTTTTTTATTATTATTATTATTATTTATAGATCTTTTTTGTTTTGTTCTTTCCCCTCAAAGCGGATTTAAAAGTATCAAGGAGCACTTTAACTGATCAGGAAGGCCAACAGAAGATAAGCATCAAAGTGTCATCGATTAGATATTGGTATACATTGTAAGTGCATCAAACAGTTCGTGTTACTTGTTCGACAGGTCTTACTGACAGTGAAGTGTAGGATGAATGCAGAAGTGTATGTTTGATGATATATTATACCAGCTATTAAAGTAATCTAAAAACGAATTAAAGCATTTTAGCATTACACCTTCCATTACAATATTTTTACCTTTAATATATTTATACCATTCACGATTTTGTTACAAAATCAAAACTAGATACCATTGACATTATAATTTTCTGTCATCCATTAATGTAATGTAAAAAACAACCTTAATAAATCATATTTCATAATTGTTTCACCTTTTTATAAAGTATTATGTAATACCATTGTGTTATATGGTTTAAACTTTCTATTATGCAATCAAATATTGTACCATCTAGAAAAAGCACAAAAGACAATAACAATTGCTATATTAACTATTAAAGCTTACAGCATCCTATTAAAAAAAAAGATTCTATATGTTTTTCGGTGCCTAAAGAAAAATCTTAAAGTTTAATGCCAATTTAAAAAGAAAAAGAATCAGTAAATATAATGCTAATTTTAAAACAAAAGAGAAAAGAATCATTTGGTTTGCTCGCACTTACCCATTTTTTAAAAAAAAAAAACATTAATTTTCATTATGTTCAAAGACAGATTGCAAGTAAATGTAGCTAGATTATTCTGTCACGAAGAAGCTCAGTTGATATTCACCCACATCCAGTCCCATGCATGTACATTTAAACTCTGACATTTGGTGGGCCAAAAAGAAAAATACCTTTCCACACAGGCAGAACCATTGGTCAGATGTCAGGTTACTAATTTTGCTTTGATGATGAGTTGCTGCGATAATGGCCATGTCTACATTTGTCTGCAGTGCTAAGATTGTGCCTGTCTCTCTCTCTCTCCCTCCATGAAGACATATGACTTCAGTGTCTCCCCTTCTGTCCCCCTCCCTACAGCTGTTGCCTTAACAAAGACTAATCAAACAAAACATTAGTGGGGTTAACGTTTTCTTCTTCCTGAGATTCGCTTGTCAGTAATTGTGATATGACCGAGCAGCTGCCAGCAGTCGTTTATAGCTTCTTGGTGGAGATAATGAGCGAAGATACTCCTGGGAAGATCCTGTTTCCACACAGATTACAATGGATAATGGAGTGGTGGTGGGGGGAACAGCAGCTTGTCAGGCTGCTGTAGCCTCTGGGAAGCTTCGGGTCTTGTTCAAATGGCATCCAGATGCACCACAGCAATCCATACTCACCACTTGAAGCCAGCAAAAAGACAATAAACTCTGCGCTGAACACGTGTTTTAGTTACTCTGTCCCGATGTTGGACATTTGTAAGTATTAGTTCACTGACTAATCACCTGCTCTGTTGCGTCAATCATGGAGGTTCTCTTGCAGATTTTGGTACAGATTCTCTGAGCCATGTAGAATGCATGCAAAACTTGTTTGGTTCCCCTGCATGAAGTGTTGTCATAGTTATCCAGTTCTGCCTGTCACCGCCCTGCCTCCTCTTCTCCGGTATCCAAAGATTTCTAAAACTTGCATTCTCGGAAATATAAGTTTGTTTTTACATTCCATTCGCTGTAAAAAACGATTGATGCTTAATGACTGACATGATGAACCAAAAAGGCCAGCATTAACTAGGAAAGATGACAGTTAGGGTAAATGCCATGTAAAGTTGGTCCCTTGCTTCTTTATGTCAGTCATTAGAGAGGAAGTTTTGTGTAGTGATTCTGCCAACAAACAAACAAAAAAATATAGAATTTTTGTTGTTGTAAATCTTGCAGATAGTCAATGTTTGTGAGGTCAAGCATAAAATATACATATTTAATTGTATATTTTGTAATATTGCTAATAGTATCACATGCCTGCATCTCTGATGCTGACTACGTCAGTCAGCTTCTTTCTCTTGGACTTGTATCTGGTTTCTCCATAATGCAACAAAGACTTGTATTCTTAATCACCAGAGTTTTGTCTTCTTTAATTTCACTCTTTTCTTAATCCATAGAGGCTGGATCTCATGATGGCTTATACAAGGTTATGTGCTAAAATGAAATATCGATATTGTTTTGTTTTTTGTTTTTTTTTTAAACTGGTTGATAGTACTAGAGAAGTGGATGCTGTTGGCTATTTACAGTCTGTTGATGGTGCAGCTATTTGTGATGTTTTAACTTGTTGGTAAGTAAATACATTTTACTAATATCTGATCACTGAAAGCTATTTGCTCTGAAAAAACAAGGCTACATTTTGTTTATTTATTTATTTTTTTTAAAAGAAATGTTTTTTTTTTTAAGTGTATGAGGGGCCCACATCGTGTTTCAGCTGAGGTGTCATGAGGCTATGTTCAAGCAGGTTCAATAGCACTGACTTTTGGGGGAAAAGCAGCTGTCTAGAATATCTGAGATTAGCAGCAGGGAGGAAATCCATTGGGATGTGGGTGGTAAAGAAGTGTAAGAAAGCATGCTATGGGCTAGGCACAGACAGAACATGGCCTGAACCCAACTTCATCTGCCACTATTACACTTCTGAATGATTTTAATGCTTTATTTTGAAGTTTTTTGTTGTTTTTTGACAAGTTAACTTTGTTGTTCCACCTGAATCTCATGTCATCCCTTCTTTCGCTGTGAAACACCAGGCAGGTGGTAATTTTCTTCGTTGGTACATGCATTAGAGCAGGGCAATAAATCCATTGATACATCATCATTGTATGCCTTGCTGTATATGTTTCCTAGATGCAAGATGATTAATGTTGCTGCAGATGTTTTATCATAAGCAAGACACACACTGGTAAGATTGTTGTAATTCCAGGCCTTAAACTGGTTCTCCAAGCAGAAAGAAGTAATTTCTCCTTACCACTGATGTGTGTGTGTGTGTGTGTGTGTTAGAGAGAGAATAATAATTTTGCTTTTATGAGATTATACAAACTATGTTCACATTAATAAATATTTTAATTTAATGAGAACAGTTTGTTTAAAAATATTATTTGCTTACTACAGAATAAAAGAGTAAATGCAGAAACCAGTATTTGGTCCTCTTTTTTTTGTTGTTTTCTACTTTAATAGTGCAACTGAAGATGATGATGGTGGTCTACAATTAGCATAAGAAAAAAGAGGTTGGGACAATAAAACTAGGCTAAAAAAATATTTAAAAAATTAAAAGATTGACCATTTTTTTTAAAAAAAAAAGAACAACAAGCATTTCCACCCTCCTTGCCACATATGGCACCACAATGTACCAAAGTTTTTTTTTTGTCTTCATCTTCTCCTCCTCCTGAACTTACTAGCAGTGTCTGAGACCTCTGCAAACAAGTGGGAACCAGTTGCTGAAAATAGAGCTAATGCGGTTCAATATGAAATCCTGAGAGATAGCCGGGCCCCGGCCAGCCAACAGTGTTTATGGAAACACCCAGGGGGGGCAGGGTGTTCTGATTATCGAACTTTTCTTTCAGAAGTCAGATCTCGCAAAGATGATGTAGACTTTGCCCACCAGAGATCAGCAAAATAAATATAATAATGGAGTTCGCCTACATCATTTTTTTAAATAGGAAAATAAATTCGGGTGATCCCCCTGGGCTTAGTGATGGAAAATGAAGGAAACCAAACTGGCAGACAATGCTTCTGATTTTGTTTGTTTCGAGATCTTTTATTTTTTGTCTCTTTTGAATTTTTAATTTTTTACCTTTGCTCTGATTTTCTTGTTTTCGTCACTTAAGCATCGTGTATTATTGTTTGCTATTGTAGACAAAATCTTCTGAGTTTCTTCATAGACTGCGGCCCATCGGCTAATCAGCAAATGAGTTATGATCAGGAAGTTTTCTAGGAACAAGCAGGGAAAGAAGGAGCCAGGGAATGGTCCAGATCTGGGTGGCAGTGGGGAATATTCAAACAAGTACCTTTGATTGATTACAGTGTGTTTAACACCGG
The DNA here is from genome assembly GCA_018389105.1 of Nautilus pompilius. Lineage (NCBI taxonomy): Eukaryota > Metazoa > Mollusca > Cephalopoda > Nautilida > Nautilidae > Nautilus > Nautilus pompilius. The sequence continues at coordinate 99,613 of JACATO010000966.1, read as the reverse complement.
CCTGAACTTTTCATCAAGAATAAAACACCATCAGATGTAGAAATGAAAAAAATAGATTTTGCTGACTTTATATTTATCTTTGTTATAGTAGTGAGAAAGAAAATAAGAGGGAGAGGGCACTAACATAAGACAATAGAACAATTATCAGGAGCCATTACATAACTCCATCAGTATCTCTAGTTTGAAAGGTGAGCTGTTGATTTCTGAAATTCCATGGCTTTTTACATTTCCTTTGAAAGGATTTAAACTACTGACTACAAAATTCTTAGTCAAGAACTTGCACTTCATTTGGAGACTATAACTAAGGTGACAAATACTTAGGGTTTGTTTTTTTATTATTATTAGGTATTAAAAACATAAAAGATAAAAGTATTCATACATTTTTGAATGCTGATTGTGAGTTGTTGCTTCGGATGGATTTTCACGCCCCTTGGAATATAAATTTGTTTTGCCATTTCTTTGGCAGATTAAACAGTCTCCTCCCCCCTGAATCCCTTTTTGGACTCACCAACTGAATTTTCCCTACTTTAAAATTTTGATAACATTTTTTGGCTTTTCATCTTTTCTAATATAGCGGCTTTTTTAAGCCTCCCTTCTGTTTGGAAAGCAAAATCCTTAGCCAGTCACCCACTGACGTGGTGGTAAAAGTGTGTACTCCTGCAGCTTTAATGACATCTGTAAGACTATACATCAGTCCTCTACTTGATTGTTGTAATTGTGTTTCGTTAATTAAAGGTCTTCCACTGTCGGTATTGGTGGCTTGTATGGTTTCCCTGTTCATATGATTTTCTCCCTTTTACTACTGAAAACAAAACAGAAAAGAAAACAAATTTTTTTTAATTAGCTGATGAGGGACAGCAACTCCTTTGTGAATTAGAACGTTCCAGCTTTGGTTCTTTACAACCACACAGAGAGATTATGCTGCATCTTACCTGCCATCTCCATTAAAGTAAATGAACGCAAGATTTATTTTTGGTGTAAAGTTTTTTGATACGGCGGTAGTTCTGGGAAATAGCCATAAACATGCACATGCATCGTCTCTTACTTGACATTGAAGGTTTGAGGGGTTTTTTAGCGAACACGTGAACAGGAAGTGTCTATTTGAAAACAGGGGTGTCAAAGGACTCGTTCTGTGTCTAAAATTATTTCCTGTGTTTACTGCTTTGTTTTTTTGTTTGCCTCCCCTTCCTACATTCTCCTCCTCTGCATCTTGGTAGCTCTATTTATAACATCTGTCTTTTGTTGCTCGGGAAATGTCTCTAATCTACATCATTTTGTCTCTACTTATTTATAAATAAATATTCCTAATCTTGGTTACTGATATCTTGTGAAAATCTCCAGGACCGGGGTTAACATTCAGAAGATTTTTGGGAATCACTGACTAGACAGAGATGCTATATGTATTTGCCTGCCACTTATTTTTAATCCTGTTGTTGCTTGCGCTAAAAACTACCTTTCATTATGTTTCATGCCTCAGTAAACATTTTGGAAAATCTATGAAAACTTACTTTCTATGTTCAAGCCATTATTATTATTATTTGAAAGGAGAACAACTTCAGATATCCCACCCCCTGCTCATATCTCTGGAAAGCAGTAAGTGATACACTGAAAGGAGTCTCTACCGGCGAAGTACGAACCTGGTTTATTAATGGGCTGGTGCTCGAAACATTTTATATTATTAAACAAATATTTAGCTCTGAGAGATAAACATGGCTTATCAGATATTGCTGTTAGCTTTCTTCCACCAGAGAGAGAGAGACAGGCTTTTTCCTTTCTTTTATTTTAAACACAAGAGTTAGACTTGTCAGCAGTAATCTAGAAAACTCCATTAAGGCATATAAATTATTTCTGGAACCAACCTATCAATGCTCCAGCAATTCCAAGAGCCGAAAATAAATGGTTGTACTCCCTGCCAGTTACTGCAGCCTTGTTTACTTTGATTTACATTTGAGGATAATAACTTTGCAATTTGTTTACTCAAATTATTTTTTTTTTTAATTCTATACTGATTACTATTTTCTTGAATCACGTGTAAGTATCCCACATCGCTTTTCGGTATAGGACCAGTTTTCTTAGAGAAGGAAGTACTTCATCGTTAATGACTAACGTAAAGAACCAGAAGGCCATCTCTATATAGAAGTCTTCTGGATCTTTAGTCTTTGTTTGTTGGATGGTCTTTCGATAAAAATAAGAATTTCTGGCAGATATTAGATAGAATAAATAAGCGTAAATTCATTACACCCCTGTTTGACATCAACAACAAAAATAAAGAAAATATTTAAAAACTGTTGCAGTCTTTCCCTTACTGGTTCTATTCTTTCGTGCATTTGGTCACTTTATCCCCTTTTTTTTTCTGTTTGTTTGTTTTGTTTAGTGACCTTGTTCATTTTGCTTTGAATGCATTAAGATATATAGCAAAACAGAGTTCTACTTCAATCAGCAACTGTGCGGCACACCCACTGCTACGGAGTGTGGTGTGGTGACGTAAACCTCACTCGTTGCAGAACAGACTGGGTGTTTTCAGGACACAAAACACGGCTGCAAGGTTGCATCGGTCCTGTTTCAAAACTTGGTATTCAAAGTTAAAGGGTTATCAGGCTGGTGGGAACGAAATAACTCCCTTAGATTGCTGCATAAGTTGCAATGAGGTAAAAGGATGTTCAGTTGGGTCTTAGAATTTTGAAAAAGACGACTTACAGAAAAGTAGGGGATTAATTTGGTAATCTACTGGTCTACTACTTTAGCAGTCTTTCCCTGTTGCCATCATCGTCAGGGTCCAGTGCTAAGGAGACTGCTATCTTAAGTTTTTGAGCTCTCCTGAAAACAGAGAGTATAAAATGCAGCAATATCAAAAAAAAAAACACATGAATTCTGCTGCGCAAGAACTGCAGCAGAACTAATTCACATACATCACTGTGCACAGCTATGACAGAGGTGGGTAGGAGGGTTGATGACATGTCAAAGAACATTGAAGACATCCTGAAATGCAGAGCATCAAATTTCAAGTGGTTTTCCATAGCATTTGGCGAGAGTACTGATGTGTCCTATGTAGCTCAACTGGGTGTCTTCATTCAAGGCATTGATGCTGAATTTAACATAACCGAGGAGTTAGCGGGTATGGTGGGAATGATGGGCACAACAACTGGTGCAGATTTGAAAGAAGAGTTGATGAAAGTACTGAAGCGGTTGGGGCTACCTTTAGAGAGGCTGAGATGATGCTATGCGCAACTTTGTGCAAATAAAACTGCCTGCTGTTTTTGACAGGAGAGTCAGGTTGGCGGGTACCCAACTTCTGAGTTTGCCAAAATTTCCATTTTAATTAATTGTGGATAAGTTATTTCAGGGAAAAAAAATAGCCATGGAGTAATTTGTCTGTTTTATTCAGTGTTCCTTCGAAGTCTGTGATATAAAACTACTATACATAATGTAAAGACTTTAAATGGGTGGGGCTATCTATCTCTTTCTCAAATAAAGGCCATCACATGATTCAGCATAGAATCCACAGGTGGTGCTAGAATGTGTCCTGAGGATTGTTTCTCTATTCATTCATTAATATTGTACACAGCGTATGGATCACGATGTCAGATGCATCTTTCAAGTTCATCTCACATATGTTGAATTAGATTGAGATTTGGGTGATGTGACGACCATGGGGGGGGTGTTGCTTGAAACCGTAAATACACGATGAGGACATGATGAATAGTAGTATTATTGTCTTGGAAGTAGCCATCGTCATCAGGGCATTGCGATGCATTTCTGAATGTACTTCATCAGAAATGGTACTGAAGTAAGCTTTGGCATCCATCTTGTCTTCTGTCTACAAAAAAAATAGGGGAGGTAAAACGCGACTCGTCAGGCCACATCACTTTTTCTGCCAGTCCTTAGTTTAATATCTACTCTCCTTATGCCACACAAGGTATCTTCGGTGGTCAGGGTGGTGTCTCTTACCCCCTAATCCATTCATGCAATATTCTTCACAAGGTGTGACTGGAACTAGGCACAGATTGCCTTGCATTGAATCTGTCTGTCACTTGGTCCTTTGTTTGACTGTACTATCCTGTCTAATCTTTATTCTCCTTCTGCCACTACATATTTGCAGCCACAGTTTGCCCTCGTGGCAAACATTTTCTTTACCGTTTGCCATTGCTGAAAAACTCGACCAGCCTTCCACTGGCACTTGCTAGATGTGTGCCCACTCCTTTGAATGCCACAATCTCTCTGTCTTTCCCCATGTCTGTCAGATTGACTGCGAATGTGCTTGTCCAAATTACTGCTGTGGGGCTCACCTGTCACATCATGTGGTCAACCTAATTTGCATCTGTAGCTCAGATTTGGTCCAAGTCTGAAAGAGTTTATACATCATAATTAAACGGCCAGCCAGTCTATATATATATATTTATTTATAATTCAGTTTTTTCAATAGTTTAATTAAAGAGAGCATTTGGCTCTTGTTTTTATTTGGAATGTTGCCAACCACCTAAAAATATGTTGGGGGTCAACTTCATACTGCATGGGATACTTCGTTAGAAGGTAATAATCTGTTTTCTTGCTATCTAAAAGTTCTGTTATCATGAAAACTAAATCTCATTACCATAAACAGAATATTTTTTTGTTATAGTACTATACATAAATTTTCATTTTTACATCCAAACCCTTCAATGTATTTGTAGACAATTGTAATTTTTAATTGTCATGATAGTTGTGTCTTTACAATGGTCTGGCTTCATTTCTAGAATATATTTGTGCTGTGTATGTATTGGAGTATAAAATGTAATCTTTGTAGGCAAATTACTCTATTTTAAAATAGAGCAATCTTTATTTAATATTGTTCTCTATGGGGTAATTATAATTAATTGTTTTATTTTATTTTACCTATTTCTTTTGCTTTCATATCTCATATACAACAGACCACATACTGTTAACTTCGTGTAATCATGGAGCCTTGGCTTTTGTATAGCTTGGTTAGACATATTGATTATTGCTTATGCCTTTGGCTGCACACCTCCCCCATTTATATGAACCTCTGCTGATGATGTATTACATACTGGTGGAGGAGTTGTTGATGCATCTGCAAACACCTTGTTGACTTAACCGTTACACATCCTGTTACCCCAACCCGACATCCTTTCATTTGCGATAATTACAAGAATTTAAACTCATTTCAGCATTAAAAGCCGTCGTTGTCAGTTCATATTTCATTTATCTGTAGTTTTCTTTGCTTTAAATTTCTTTCTTTTCTAAAAGTTGAAATGTTTGAACGATGAGCAATCTCGACATTTTAATATATCAGTGGCTGTACAAATTGTGGACATTACCATAGCAACAACACAGGAATTAAAACTATTGCTTTAGACAGTCTGGACAACACGGGAATTAAATTTGCAAGTTTTATAGACTAATATTTCTTTCTGTATTCTGGGTGCACTAAAATCTCGTTATATTCTTCAATGACCCCTTTTTTTAAAAATTTTAAATTGAGATTTATTGGTTCCTGGGGGGGGAGAGAAAGAAAACAAATCAATAAAAAACATATAAAATTTACCATAACAAAATGTTTTAAATATCTCTGGGAGTTCCAGCTTTTATTACAAAAAGTTATAAAATGGGACACTTTGAAAGGGAGTGAAAGAATAAATAAAAGATGGAAGCTGCACAAAATTGTGGAGGGGTATCATCTGCAGATTTTTGGTTTTATTGGCTCAGTATCTTTTGTCAGGCTATTCATTTAAATTTCCAGATTAAAATTGTTTGTTTTAATTGGATATTATCAAAAAATACTTTATATGGCAGTCAGACAAATTTGTACATTATTATAACATTCCTGTTACTATACCTAAATTAAAATTTACTATCTATGGTTTTATGACTAAATTAAATAAATAATAGAATTTTTAAATAAGCAATTTAGTGGCTTAATTCCATTCTAGATGGATATTTGTGTAATAATTCATTTTGAAACCTTGGTTCATAATGAATGTAGTTATTAGTAATTTATATTGATATTAGTTTGTTTCCTTCATTTTGCACATTGACAAAAGATTAAGTATTCATTTAGTACAGATGTTTTTCTTTCTCTTTTGAATCCTTAAACTACGCATTTTAATTCATTACTAACAACATTAGAGGGAGATAACTCACTGTCAATGTTATCCTTATATATAATACTATAAATCGCTGTATGCAAGGTCTAGATGCACTAATGACCTTTTGAGATAGGTTACTTCAAGGTTTTAAAGCTTTGGATTGAATTCTTTTTTCTCTGCATCATAGAAGTTAGAGGGTTAATGAGCGGTGCTCAAATATACAGCTACAGGAGCTAGAATACAGTGTTTTTGGTGAATGAAAGGTCTTTCTTTTGTGGACGCTTTTGATATGTTGAAGTCCTTGCAGAGTTGAGCCAGGTGTTCAGATCTTTTAATGCATAGAATTACTGTCTTTTGTCCTTCCATCTGTTTTGTTAAACTCTGTATTTCTAAAGAGTGCTGTTGGATAACCTTTCTTCACATTTGTTGTTTCATTCTTGGTTCTATTCCCATTGAAAACCATTTAAACTATTCCTTTCTTGACTTCTGGAATCAAAGAGTAGATAATGCCCAGTTTCCCATTCAAACTATATTTGTATGATGGAATGGCCTTCCTTTGCATCCAGAATGGTTCCACATCCATGTCATGTTGTTAATTCAGAAGTTCTTGTGATTTATGACAGTTGGTCTTTAGTTAACTCAGAGGGGTAGGAAGCATATATGGCCCAGAGTTCTACACTGAGAGCCTGCAAACTCTTGTGATCTTTCTCTTCCTTTTTTATTTTCATAGTTCCAGAGAAGAATCACAACCTCACTTGCACTTATTGTGGGAGTCTAAAGTTTTTGCAGTAAATTTTACTTTTGTATCTTTTTTGTTTTGATTATTTTATTACAAACAAGAATAAATACAAGGATAGATTGGAGAAAAAGACTATCTCTGTGTTTAGATTATCCTTTGGAATACCAGTGTGCAGAATCATTGTTGACAGCTTGTCATTATGAATAACACAAGAGTTACCTCCCATGTGCTTCTATCTACCATTTTTAAAAAGAAGCTAATAATCAAAGATTATATTTATACATGATTTTTAAATCATTATTGTTTAAAAAAAATTTTTATAAATTGCACACTATTAATTTATGTTTAACTCTGTCTGCAAAAAGGATTTTATGGTGTATAAAAAATGCATCAATGATTCTATTAAAAGAAAAAAACAAAACAAACAACAAAGCAGGTACTTTATGAACTAAGATAGCCATTTTCAGAGGGGGCATCATGCATAAATTAGCATTTCTTCATTTCTCACTAAGTTTCAGTCAGTCTTTTTTTTTTTTTTGCTTGTCATTGCTTCACAGGTGACTCAGTAATGAGCACTTGCAACATTGTGTATCTGGTTTGTGCTATTGAAAAGTTACCTCTGGCATACGTTTATGCTTGACTTGTTTTTCTGTGTCTGCATCAGGTGAACAAAATGATCTTTTATCTCACTTCACTAAGCAGCACTGCCTGTTTTCTTTGTATGCAGCTTACTTTCTTTAGTGGAAGGCCTCTGGTTTTAAATATATAATTATCTGAAACACCTGCCTTTAGCTACGCACAAAGCCAAACTACCTAAACAGGGAAATAATCTATCCTGAAGTCTTTTTGTTATTACGCTTGCTAAAAACTAGTAGACAACTACTACATCTCAGGCATATTTTGTATCCTTGTGGCTGTAAGCTCAAGGAAATCATGGTTGCAGGTGGAAATAAGATGTAGCCCAAGAACTACAAAGAGAGATATCATCAGGAAAGATGCTAAGTTCAGAGTCATTGAAGCCAAATGTATTGTGCAGAATCAGGAGGTATGGAAGCACAGGGGTTGGAAATAATGGCAAACTTTAAAATCTGGAGACGGAAAGGCATGACAATAGGCGTCAAAGGATTCTAGCAAAACAAAAGAAAAACTCAAAGTTTTTGACTTTTGTTGGAAATCAAGAAATCAGCTGTAAAAGACTCGTTTTAAGACAAACCTTGATTTTGTTGGCAGGAATATTTTAAGCTTACGTCTGATGTAGAGAATCAGAAGGACATCTTTCCATAGTAATTGCATGGTGTCAAATATGAAAGATTTTGTTTCCCAAGGACAAATAGTCAATTACTCTCTTTTATAAGAACATCTTCACTCACCTTACCAATGCTGGTTGTGTGATACAAGCACCATGGTCTCTGTCCACAAGAGTGCGTGGATCCTTCATCTTGAAAACCCGTTGTGTTGACTCAAGTATTTCTAACTAATCTTGGGCTTTACATTCCTCCCACATTCCCCATACTCAGGAGCATGTACCATGTGACTTCGTGCAGTTTTATAGGCTGCCATTACACAAGCACAGAGCTTCTCCAGGTGGGGCTGGTTGTCAAGAATGGCTTTTAGTCAGTATTCCAAGCTTCTTACTAATGCTGAAAGAAGTGTATCAAAAGTCACAGGGATATTCTGAACGGATCCTAGTGAAAACTACCTTGTTTTGCATAGCTTGTATGAAGGCTGGTCCTGGAAACTTTTTGATAGATCAGTGATTGAAAATGAAGTAAGGATGACTTTATATTCAGCATACTACTCTTTATCATTGGTGGATACAGACTTGTAGTAGTAGTAGCAATATTCATTTTAAAAAAGAAACTATCTTGTACTGTTTTCTCTCCAGCCAGGGGGGGGGGTTACAATGTTGTAACTGATAGTCAGAAGGCACTCTGCCTCTCCCAGTCTGATATCTGGGAGATGATGAATTGAACTTGTTGCTGGTGCCACTGGGTAGGTGGGGGTGGTCTAGCCAGATACTTGGAAAAAGAAGGGGGGGTGAGGACAGGAAGGAAGGAGGGCTCAGCAGTAATTGGTGGTTGGCTATAAATTGTCTCCACACCATCTGACAGAGTCAGCAAGAATTAGCTTCACAGTTATTCCACATGCCAATGATTTTAGAATCTTGGATGCATCTATGTACATAGATATACAGGAACAGGTTCGGTTTGGGCACAGCTGTCTCTCCCCCACCCAGGGTCCTTTTCATTTTAGCTTTTACTAGTTTTCAAAGGTGCAAACTTGTTTCTTTGTATTGAAGCAGAATCAGAAGTTTGTTTATATTCCAGCTGTTGGTTAGAATAAAATAAAATGCCTAGCTCTTCTAGGTCTGTTGTTTGTGGAAATATCATTAGTGGTAGAACAGCCAACCAATAAAGCTCGCGTTTTGTTGACTGCGTCCTGTTGCCTGTCGCCGTCATCAAGGTTAGCCCTGTTCCTGTACAGATATTTCTGCCAGTTTCACCTACAGCTGATGTTTTGCAATGTAAACCTGTTTGCTCGCTTTATTTTTGTGGATATTTGGGGCATTTTTAAAGGGGCCAACCAGTTGTCCTTTGGTGACTACACCTCAAATTGCTTACATTCATCTTTGCAGTTTTTGACAGTGCTTGGTTGGAGTGATTTTTTGAATACAAAACAGTTTAGCAAAATTCTTAGCTGGAATTGTTGTAAAAGAAATCATGTGACTAGCGCAAGTGCTTGTAAAGATGGTGGCTTTGCCTTCTGACTCCTGGTGGATCTGGGCCGTTTTAGGCACCCAACCGGTATTGAGATTTCTCTTGCTCTCTCTCTTCCAGCTAATCAAGAGTTCTTACTAAAGTGAGATAACTTATTGGTGCCTCACTTCTGGCTTATCCGGTTGTGGATTATCCATGGGCCTTCATTGCCACATGCTGCATTAGTCATAATATTATTACACACAAATGAAGAAAAAAATAAAAATTAATTTTTGGTAATGTAATAATGCTTTTGGTCACCACTGTATTTAGATTCAAGGAAATGCAATCAGATTTTCATATCTGAGCTTATCTGTATATTAGATAATCAAGTGCTCTCTTCTTTCCTTTTTTTTAAAATTCCTTCCTCTTAACTGGATAACCTACTATTTTATTGCCAAATGCACAACGCTTAAAATAAGGTGGTAGTAAAGAAGGGAGTAAGACGGGGGCTAATTTTCTCTCATCTTATCCCGAGTTAGACTGCTGCTTTATCATGTCACTTGCAATTTAGGGGCACCTTGTGTTCCAAAAAAAACCCCCCAACAAAATAATCATTCTTCTGTCTGCAAAAATATGTTAACTGCTATGGAAGACGACGAATCTAATTTGTTTTGATCCGAAAGGTTAAAAAATATACATGGACCAGCTTATGGCATCTCGTACACGGATCAAAGTGAATTAGAATTAGCATCCATATAACAGCATGTTTGCTAAAGTGAAAGTAGACTATGCGCAGAGGAATGTGGTATTGGCAAAAGGTTATTATATCCAAAAAGTACTTTTTGCTCTCTCTTCCCACTCACCCCCCCTTTTTTTTTGTAAAGTTATTAAGGTGGTGTCTAAACAACCAGAAAAGTTAATCAGTCATTTCTTTGTATAAGACGGAATGCATGTAGTTATGTCATTGAACTAAGTAGCAGGCTTGTGTTCCAAGAAAACTGGCTTTATATATAGATGAGCTATGATGTGGCACAAGACAAAAAAAACAAATCCTTTTCGTACTTGGATTTCTCACCATGCTTAAGTTATTGTTGTTTTAGTCTAACGCTAACTGCAAACAAACTTATTGTCTTGTCCTTCCTATTTTCTGAGTTCTCTTCTCACCCCTCCCTTTTTCTTTTTTGTCTTTGACAGAAGATGCTATTAGTTTGTTCAACAACTGGATTGGAGCTTACCGGCCATATTTTATTTTTTTGTGTGTGTTTTTTGTAGCCTACCTTTAAGGAGCAAAACCTCTCTTATTTAAAAAGGATGTTGCATAATATTTCGCTTTCAGAGCAGTTTGTTTGTTCTTTTTTTGTTGTTTTTTTTTTGCCTTTTTAAAAAAAAAAATGTGTTAGATGAGAAAGAAAGATGCAGGTGGTGAATATTCCAGGTTTTTTCTTCTTCTTATCTGAGCTTATATTTGTTTCTGCAAGCATTTCATTGACTTCTGTGTGTGTGTGTGTATATATATATATATATATGTATGTAATTTTTGTCTCTTGTCAAAACACGGCAAACACTTTTACGGTATATTTACATGCAAACAATTGTGTTAAGGGAAAGCAATTGGGTATTACTTAGCAGCAGTTTATCTAGCTGCCACCTGCAGGCTGTTCGGGCATTGGTTTCAAGATGCATGATAATAAGATCGACTGGCATGCGAGTAATTTAAATTTGAAGCGTGGCTCCCCCTCCGTGTTCTACGTGTGAACGGGAGCTGCAACACCACTGGAGCAATCTAACTGCCTGCGTCCCATGTGAGCTGCTTTCTCGGGTTTTCCTAATCTCTCCTCTTCTGCTGCTTTCCCTGCATGCTCCGTATCTGCCCGTGTTAAAGTGGCATCTCAGGTGGTTTCCTGCCGAAATAAAACCGAGTTGGCGCCCCGGGAGAACGCGGACACTACAAAGGATTCGGGAGGGTGCTTGGTGTTTGTCGAACAGAGTTAGGTAGTGCACAGAATGCTACAATCCAATCAGGCAAGCTGATTAATGTTCTAACAACATTTCCTCGGGGGAAAGGTTTGAACATGTGTAATTTGTTAGTGCTTATTATTTAGAATTTGGAAAATTCGATTATCGTTATTAGTCAGCTAAAAACCGAACAACTATTTTTATGCTGCAGTAAGCTCGCCAAAACAGAGAAAGAAAGAGAAAGAAAAGATCTTTTGTCTCCCAATGTTGATTGTTCTTGCACTTCAAGCTTATGCCTGGTGGGGGAAATAGATAGCTGATTTTTTATCTCTGTCCGGCAGCCATATAGGCACCCCGCTGTGACAAATATAAAGGGTAAGGGTGCTAGAATTCTCTCCCTACTGCAGAAGGGAAGAGAAAATACAATTGACTGAAGTGAAGTTGTTGAACATTTCTTTTTAATTAGCAGTATTCTTTATTCAGGGAACACAGTGTATTTAAGCTTTAAAAGTAACTTTTTCCTTAAAGAATTATTTTTCTGAGTTTCTGAAGGGGTCTTTATTGGTCTTTTGTTGTTGTTGTTGTTGTTGTTTTTTTTTTCCTTGCAGAAAATTTAGCTTTTTTTCATTGAAAATGAGTAGCGGAGGAGCAATGAACAGGTATTTTTAAACAGTTAACAACAGCGCGTTCTGAACGTGCACAGGTATTCTCCATCAGAGAGCGTGTTGCTTGGTTTAGTAACGGAGAAGAGGCAGGAAGCTATCGCGGCCTATGATCAATGTTAATTTTTTCGTTCTTTGATAACTGCCCTTCTCTCTGCTGTTTCTCATTTATTTGTCTCCCCTCCCCCAATCCCCCCTTTTTTTTGTTATTCACTTACCGAAAGTTTTTTTTTTTTTTTTTAGGGACAGTACACTAAATATGGAAAACTTTGCATAAGCGCCATGCAAAGACGGTGGCCTCTTGTTTCACTCTCGTTTATCGGAGGTGGAAATTAAAGCTGAGTTTTGCATTCAGTGCACCACTTGGTTCTCCTCATCAAATTAGTAAGCCATCAACCAAACCTCCCCCCCTTTTTTTTTTTTGGAATTTGATTGACAAGCATTTTACCTATGTAAATATTTCTGCATCTGGCTACCTAGGAGGGATCTTGTCGTAATATCATCAAACACGAGTTAGTTTCTTTCAGCAGGTGCGTTTTCCCGGAATCTTTACGGCTTGTCGGAGAATTTGTGCAATGTTGCCATTTGAAGAATGGAATTCCTGTTTACTTACCTGTGCAGGTAAACTAATTCCTTAATCACCTTAACAGGCCAGAAATCTGAGTAGGATCTATAGTGACTTTGTTCCTCAGCTGTATAGATTTTTGAATAAAGATGCAGTCAGGTGATCTGTTTTGTGTACCTGCTCATTTATCATGTAGGGTAAGGTAAACGATTGTGATCTTATATCAAGAGTTTCCTCTTTTTTTTGTCGCTCTTTAATAAATATGCATGTAAATGGTTCACGAATTTCGGAAATTGTTATTTATAATGAACCATGTATTACTTAAAGGAACTCTGAAAGTTGGTTCAGCTTTAACTGGTTTTACTATCTTGCATTCAGTACTAAACTTACCAACCGTACATTTTAAAATGCATATCAGCAATAATTAATTCATGGTCTTCTTTGACAGGAGAGCTATATAACATCATGCATGCTCGTGTTGAAGGTATTAAATTTGTAAAAATTGTCTTGAAATTAATGTTATAAGTAAATTATCACTAAAGCTGAAGTTTCACATCAGCCATTTGCGGTTTTGGTCATACAGCTATGCTCAATTCAGGTTTCTTGCATGTAAAGTCAAAATCAAAAAAGAAAGAAAACGTAAGGGGTTGCCCAAAAACGGTTGACAGAGAGAGAGAGAGAGAGACGGGATAAGTGCGGAAAGCTGCTAGTGAGGCCTGATGTTGCGTTTCCGGAGGGCAAAGGGTTAGTTTGGACATTTCCTGTCACCTTGTTAGCCGTAACGCGGACTCATTACTTCTGGTTCAGTTTCTACTGGAATGGCAATGGGGAGGGAAATTTGCTTGGACTGACCCTCCACTTTTTCTCTGTTAAAGAAATAAATTCTGCATTTTATGATATTAAATTTTCATAAACTGGAAAATCTACTACCCCCACCCCCCAAAAAAAATGTAGATACCAATGTTTTAAGTAACAGGTTAGAATAACAAAACAAAAACAAGAAAACACTTATCAACCTGTAGGGTATTTTTGTCTCGAGATTTTGATAAGATTTGTCAAAATTCATGGTCAATTTAATGAATTACAGAAATTTGAAACCCCTGAACACCGATTTCCTGTATAAATATTTCTTGAAGCGACGACGTGGCAGGGTAGCAAGCAAATTTATGTCTATCTGCCTATGTTTCGTCAACTTGTCACCATACATTAAACCATGCCAATTAATGAAATGTATCTATTACAGCATAAGTAAAAGCTTGTTATCACAACTCGTGAAATATATGGTATGTATGTGTGTATATATATATATATATATATATATATATATGTGTGTGTGTGTGTGTGCGTATGTATGTATGTATGTGTGTGTATAATTTTATTTTGGTAGAGTATGTACAAAGTTTTACAAAACATTTGTAAGGTTGCCAAACACACACACACACACACCATTATTACCTAACATGTGAAGAAATGCCTTGCCTGTTATTTTTATAATGATTTAAAATAAAAGATTTTGAGTTGTTATGTATTTTTAATTTATAAAAATCCTTTAGAGGATTAGTTAACATTATTTAATTTACCTCACATACCATTTGTGCCCTGAAAATGACTTTCCCACAGTATCTGATCCCTGATTTGAATTTCCTCTTGGAAATGGGACACTGGTATTTTAATATTTTTAAATGTACTCTGTCACGTAGCTTACATAAAATTAGAAAAGTTAATCCACAAGATTACGACAAAAAAAAATATAATACAGCCCTATCATGGATGTTTTTAAAATCCTATAAGCACCAACTTTAAAGTGAGGATGCAAAAAATCAGGAAGAATTGAATTAAGATGTTTCATCAATTAACCATTGACAACACTCCTATTATAAATTGTAAATATCACCATGGATGTAGCGTCTAGGTTCTGTGCCATCAACTCTGGCAGGTTTTTCTCTGATGGTTGACTTTTAACAGAGCTGAAGGGAACCACTTTGCAAAATCTTTTTAATGTAATGTGCTTTGCAGGCAGTTGTATGCAAGTGAGTGACAAGTCACAGATAGAAGAAAATTTTAAAATGTGCTTAAAAATTTTAATTTGGTTACAAAGGAGAATGTTGCATTTATTATAATTTTTTTTTGTTGTTTGGAGCTGAAATAGTTTGATCATACTTAAAACCAGTTCTTTCTCTGCCATTGGCTTTGTCTTGTTAAAGGTTGATTACTTTATTTACATGCATTGATGCTTAGGTAGGTTTGTTAGCCTGCAGAAGTTAACTCTCTGTAAGTATTCTTGATATTCTCTCTCTCTCTCTCTCTCTCTCTCTCTCTCTCTCTCTCTCTCTCTCTTCTTCTCACATCAATCTTTTTTTAATAAAGAATCAGACAATACAGAAGTATATATATATATGGTTAACATATAAATAAAGTTTTTAAAGACTTTCTATGCAAAAACAAAAGTTTGTGCTACAGCACAATAGGACAAGTGCTCAGAGATTATTGGCAAAAAAAGCATTTATTATTCACAAAAGAATAAATGGACTATGAATAAAATTAAATATTTTTCTCTTCTAATTGGAAGCATCAAGTTTCCATGCACTTATAGTCTACTGCCACTTATAGGATCACCTCAGCAGATTTCGCTCTTGTAAAAGTTATCATCATAATGTGTTTGCCTCAAATTGCCACTATGACACACATTTGTTGCCATTACAACTGTGCATAGCATTGGTGGTATCTAAGATGTGCATATTGACATAAACTTATTTTTTTCCGAAGCAATAAGAATAATTAAAGATTTTCAGAATTATGACTCAACAGAAAGATTTTTTAAAAACGAAATGTCAATAGTTAACCCGGTGGTGATGAAATGCAAATGGAATGTTTTTGAGTACATAAAACTTTGCTAAAATTGAGACCTTCACTCATGTTAATAATGTCATTATGCAAAAAAATGAGAATAGATGGTTCTCTCAGATTCATTCACCAAGAATTTGCTGCTGACCTAATGGGAAAAGCATTATGATTTACAATTAACATATTTGAGGCAAATGCAGATCTAATGTAAATGTTTTCATGAACATACTCTCTCTTCTCAGAAACCCTAATGTTCATAGGATGTTGTTTGACTGATGTAGACTTGTTCGCAACTACATAGGTTGGAGTAAATGGCAGGGATGTATTTTGGTGTGTGGTTGTCTTTTTTACATGTACAAGTGAAGATCTCAAACTTTGGGTCTTCAAAGATAAAAAAAAAAAAAAGATACTGATGTTGATTCTTCTGGAAGTTTTATCATTAGTAATTCCTAGAATAAAAGGAAGCACAACATTTTATTTGATTGGAATTTGTTTTTTTTCTGAAAAGAACTTGACTTAACTTTTAATTAACAGGTTTGTTAATTATTTCATCGGGATGAAGATTTAATTTTTGTTACTTGGAGAATATGTATAAAACATACTTGGACAAGACTTTCATAACTGCAAATCTGAGAGGCTCGTTGAAATACGATGCTTTGTTTAGCAGCGGGAGAATGGTTGCTGCACAAATGTAAATAATTATTCTTGTTTACCTTTCCTATGCATTGAAGTAAAGGAAAGTGAGCTATTAACCTTTTTTGTTCCGTGTTAAATTATATGGAATTAAGATGAGAAAGAAACAAATGTAAAAACGAAGGGGTGTTTGAGGTCGGATAACAAACATGTCATCAGTGTATCTGAGCCACAGTGTGGGTTTATCAGAAGTGGCATCCATGGGCATTCACAAGGGGGGAGAGTACTACCCCCCCCCACAAAAGTTGATGTGGTGCCAATTCACCATGCTCAGTGATATATGGTGAATCATGCCAGAAACAGCATCTAACCACATCTGGCCAAAGGCCGGGAGGAGAGTAGCAATATAGGAAAACACAATATAAGGTGCTAGCAGAGCATGCATACGTCAAAGTAAAGAGCTAAACCATCTGTCTGTCTGCTTATTTTGAGAAACAAACTGATAGATCAGTTGAGAAATGAAGGGGTCACCAATTGACTAGTATGATTGTGTTTTGATTACTTAATGACCTTAGCAGTGCCTCTGATTGGTTAATTAAACTAAGCACTAGGAGCCACTTTCAGATTCCACTAGACTATAAAAATTGGCAAAGAAATCCCTGTCCAGTAGCCTAGTGACCCAGTCAAGTCAAGTACGGTTCACATGTGTATTTGCTTTAAATATTTCGTTAATCACCATTTTACAGAAATGGATACCAGAAACTTTTCTAGCAAAGCGGAAATTAGAAACACTAGAGAAGAAGACAAGCGTATCTCTGGTCCAAATCCGGCAACAGCAGTTAAATGTGATCAGGCCAATCATCCTGGTGATATTCGATTGCCCGTTAATCTGTCTATAAAACTAATGGACAATCTTAAACATAGTTGACTTGTAAAAAAACAAAAAGTGACTCGTATCTTGAAAATTTTGATTTCAGAAAGATGCAAAAGGGAGTGTAGCTAAACCAGTATTCATCATGGCTTAGTTATTCCTATACACACCTAAACAGAACAATTTGTAAACATTTTACTTTTGTCCCCATCATCGTGGAATGCAGGGAGCTTTCACACAGCGCCTTTTTTACAAGATATAAAGACTTTCATGAACGTGCAAGAAGTCATATTCTTAACACCTGGCACGACAGAAATGTGCAGGTAGATGCAGCCTAACTTTCTGAGCATCAGGAAAAAAAAACAGAAATGAAAACTAGAGACAGAGGTGAACCATTAGCGGTTCCTACCTATAAACATTGTCATCATATCCAGGTTAATTTGTGACACGTTTTTTGTTTGTTTGTTTTGTCCTTTGTAATTTTCTCCCATTCTGATGCAGAAATGTTTGCTCTTTTCTTTCTGGTTGCACTTCACCAGTACTCGTGTACCAAAATCTTTTCCTATTCTTGTCTGTCTTTTATGTTGACTGTAGGGACCAGCTCTTGCAGGTGATGATCTTTTATGCCACACCTGTCTTGGCAGGTGATGGTCTTTTATGCCACACCTGTAACACCTCTCCATCTGAGAGATTTTGTCTGTCTACCCAACACTTGTGATCCGTTTCAGATGTTGAAGTTGTATGCACAGACCACGACATTTGTCCCATATTTGACTCCATACTCTCTTGTGGGATTCCCCAAATGTGGGAAATGGCCTTTTGAATCTAATTGTGTAGTTTTGCATTAGCACTATCATTGTTTGATCAGACACTGCCAAGACAGGCGAAGTGTCATTGATAGTTATGGTTAGTTCTTGGTTTTGCAGTGTTGGGAATTGGCTGGTGCATGACTTCTGTTTTCTTTACATTGATTGTGAGGCCAAACTTTCAGGCAACTATAGTAAAGTGCTCACCAATTATTCAGTCAATTTGGCCTCGGTCTTCAGTTGTGATGATAGGTTGAAAAGTTTTCAATTTATTTGTACCTGGATGAAGATTCCAATTGGTAATTACCATTTGACTTTGTTTGTTATTGGGAATCGGATCTGAGATGTTACTATCTGTAGACACTTGATCGAGCATGCCACTGATTATGAGCTTTGTATTTTGATTTTGCAATAATTAGGGCATTTTTCCAGTCTTAACAAAAATATGCATCACTCCTCAACTTCTGTATCTCTTCCAGCACACTGATTTTCGAGTCAGGGCCTCCAATTTTGTGGATTTCAGCAAGGATTCTGTTTGCTCATGGGATTTTCTTTGACTTTGTTGTATTGCTTTCTGCTGGAGTTCTGCCAGTGATGAGGGAATTTTCTAGATGCTCTTCTACAAGCCTTTACTCCACTTTATGTGTGGCTGCTTCAGATATGGTTCCAGGGGCTCCTATGAGATTTTGGAAGTGAGTGGCCAATGTAGGAATCTCGAGAGGGAGAAAGATCTCGAGAGAGAGGGAGATCTAGCTCTCGAGATATCGATCGCTAGTCTCTTCGCGCTCGACAGCTCCATCTATTCTCTGCTAGAGATCGATCTGAGATAGAGAAATATGATCTCGCTCTCGCGCAGATCCATCTCTCTATCTATCTCTCTCTAGAGATCTCTCTCCTCTCTCGATCTAGATTCAGCTCTCTATCTCTCCCCATCTCTCTCTCTCTCTCTCTCTCTCTCTCACATCTCTCTCTCTCTATCCACCATCTCGCTCTCTCCCCATCTCTCTCTCTCTCTCTCCCCATATCTCTCTCTCTCTCTCTCTCTCTCTCCATCTCTCTCGCTCTCTCTCCCCATCTCTCTCTCTCTCTCTCTCTCTCTCTCTCTCTCTCTCTCTCTTCTCTCTCTCTCTCCCATCTCTCTCTCTCTCTCTCTCTCTCACTCTCTCTCTCTCTCTCTCTCTCTCAAAATTGTTTGAAACGTTGTGCCATCTTGGCTCAGAAGCAGCTTTTTTGCATAACTGCTGTCTGCATGATGTTGAAACTCATCTGATATTTTTTCTCACTATTTATTTTTCATTTCATGTGTTTTTGGATTGAATTTTGTTCTTGATAGGTTTATACTGGAAAGAAGAGGTTTTGTCGTTGCTGAAAAGACCTTGATGAATCTGATGTTTTTTTCTTTAAAAGATATTGGATTATTTGGTCATTTCCGTAAAATCAGGCTTGATGTTTCCATTGGTTGAAGCCAACTGTTTCAGCAGTAGCATTGCACACGGTGTCTCTTTGGTTTACAGTCCTACATTTACCTATTTGACAAGTTCGCTTGCAGGGACTTCCTTAACAGATCTGTCTTTTACTTTTGAAACAGTCTGTTAAAAGGGTTTAAAAGTGGGTTAAGCGGCCATCTTCCTGTCGAATATGCAAAGTGAGAGCAAAAATTTATATTTTATCATATGGCGGTCAGTCCAGCATTTTGAGTGATTCATCTTGGTGATCAGAACATCCTCCCGATCTTGCCGGCTTGTTCGTAGAATGTTTGTTTGTTTGATTCCTCCTAATTTTTCATGCTTGGCGCACAAGCACCAACCATGATGGCAAAATGGTGGGCTGCTACTATAAAATATACACAGGTTTGCTGTTTTACCATATATTGGCTGTACTATATGCAACTGCATCTTCTTTGTATCAGCCAACTGGAAAACAACAGCCTAAATGTTTTCTTACCAGTCTTATCTAGAGGTTTGGAAATCGATGATGATTTTTGGCACCATCTCTGATTTTGAGGTTTCCCTAGAACTAAAGCTTACTGTAATTTTTCAGTGTGTGGTACAGACACTGTTCACTCAGACCAACCAAAAGCTCATCCTGGTCTGGTTTGGTTCTGTGTGTTTATTTCAAGATTTATTCTTTTCACAGATTTTGCTCTAGGTTCAAGATACTGTTGCTTTTTTTGGGATGTGAAACAAGCAGTCTGCAAAACCAACTTTACCTATTCTTCACATACCCCCCCCCCATAAAAGAAGCAGACACCTCTGTACAATAGTCTTCTGTTCCACAGCTTTAAATATTATTTTTTTATCTATTTATTTTTATTTTTTTTTTTTGTATTGGGAGGGTTGAAAATGTATAAAGGCAACGCTACCAGTATGGGCCTTCCTATACATTAAAAGGGTTAACTACTACAGGACTGTTAGGTATAAATGTTTCCAACGTATTTAAAAATGAGGCATGACTGTGGGAGTTTGGTGTCATAGCAGTCTCCGCTAGAGAACAGAACTACTACAAATGGTCGCATTTACCATGCATACATCGTCAGACATCCACGAACACGAAGCATCATAACTAGCGACCCATTTCAAATCCCTAAACTCATTATGACTGCATTCTTATCAAATTCTAATTTGTAAAAAAGAAGAAAAAAAAAATACCTATGAAGTTACCCGCTGAATTTAAGGCAAAAATGCTCTTTATTGAACAAACTGGTTGCGAAACTTCGTTTACCGTATTCAAATTGCTGTCGTTATTTGCACCAGCCAATAGGATTGGTTTTACCAAAAATCAATAAATTGAAAGTAGTACATGGTTGATAACAGCAGCGGTAACCACTAGCGAATTATATTCAATTAGTTCTGGACCTTTGAAGTGGAGGAGGTCAGCTATAATAACAACAAACAAAGTGGGTCTGTAATAGAGTGTTCCAGTATCTGCCCTCACCTTAATTTTATTTTTTGTAGCTCCCCCCACCCCAATTTATCTTTGTTTATAATTATTGGCAGTCAACAAAATAAAGCAATAGCTTCCACGATTCCCCTTTTTTTCAGGTAGGACATGTGGATGTCAGTTTGCATTTTATTATTACTATTACTCTTGGTTATCAAAAATGTTGAACGTACACCTTTTATAAATTGACTACACGGGAAAGAAAACAAATCTGACACGTTAATGGATAGCACTTCGGTTTTAAACTTCTCGCCCTCTTTTTTCAAATTCTCAATTTGTGTTTGCACAGTACTGGGCGATGTCTGTGATGAAAGGTTTCGGCTACAGAGAAAACAGTAAGGGAAAATCTATGTTTGCTGTTTGTTTTCCAAGATCCCACTGGATAAGCCAGAGATGGTTTGGTGCTATTTTTAAGTTTTTAAAGACTGCGATTACCAAAAAAAGAAGAAGAAGAAAGATAGTAAATGACATGTTTTTCCCATATCTTTAAGGAAAATTATCTTGTTCCGAGATTCGGAAAGTCATCAACTTCAACAGCGTGAAATCTTTAATGGGAGAGGCATAGATGAGTTAGATAGGGTGAACTGTTAAGAAAAGTTGGCATCCTCTCAGCATCAAGGTAAATAAAAGAGGAGTTCAGACAGCATGTTTTCCACCTCCCATTCCCTCCTCCCTTGAATGAGTCTTAGGGTCCTGTTATTATGACTTTTGTTTTTGAATAAAGCTTTTTGTTTCGCTATGGTTGTGGACTTGTAATAACACACTTCTCTCTCTACTTAAGGGTAAAATTTTTCTAACAGGGGGTTGTGATGACATTTCTGGTAAGCCACCAGTAAGTGTGCATATATTTGTGAGTAAGGATCTACTTCCTTAACTTACCTCTAAACAGCACCGGTATATTTTGTGGGTGGGTGGGGGAGGGAACAGGGAGAAGGACTCCACTATCTGATTTCTAATTTTCTGCTTCCTTGGCTCGCAGTAGCTAAATGAGGAAACAACACCCAACTCCCTTGTCTTTCCCTCTTTTCTTCCTCCACAGACCTGCTTATTCCTGGGCAAAAACACTCAATAAAAAAAAAAAGGGGGGGGAGGCAAGAAATTCAAGCTACCACCATGGAAAGTGTTCACGGGGAGCGATGTTTTCAGATCGGTATCAACCTCAGCCGCCACTCTCTGGTATCACCCAGCCGATAGAAAAGCGGTAACATTGTGGTTATCTTACTGTAGAAACAACTGGCCAAACACTCCAGCATTAGTTTGCAGTGTGCGCTCAGTATTAATAACCATCAAATTTCCTCCATGAGGTTCTAGCATATAAACAGCTTGTGAAATTTCACCCCTGAATTGGTGATAACTCAGCACTCTTCAGTTTATTTAGCTTTCTGTCACTCGAAATTATCATGGACAAGAAAGCCCTATCATTTAGAATGGGGGTCAGTTTTACATGTGTGTGTATATATATATATATATTAGCTAAAAGTATTACACTATAAAATAAAGGGCATGGGGTTGGACAGACATTCGGCACATGATTCCTATTCTGAAGTTCCACAAAAGAATCACCAGATTTGTATAAGTGGACAGGAAATATACATTTGTATTATTGCCATTATGAACTCTTCAGAAATGCCTATTTAAGAATAATTCTATAGAATGATTGATCACTATCATCCCAACACCATTGGCAGGAAAGTGTTTTCTCTTTGCTACAGAAGAAAAGGTTAAAATCAGCCCCTTTTTTTTGTCTAAAAACACGAGAAAATCTGTGGGTATAAATTTTAATACCTTTTATAAGAATGTAAATGTTCAAGGGAGATAACCCTAAGACTGTTGAAGCCTTTTAAAAATTCTTTTTGTTCTAATCATGTCTGTATTTGGTCTTGGAATTTCTATAGAGTATACAGTATCTGAATATATATTTAATGCACCTATAATTACCAGAGTTTGAAAAGTTTTAAGTTACATTATAAAATATTCAGCAAAGCATGAATTGTGTGTAGCTTAAAATGTTTACACATGCTGAAACATCCTGTTATTAAAATATACACTGGGTATTTATTTGATTCCCTTATTTGCACTTTTTCAGGTAGACAAAGATTACCTGCTACTTCTTTCCAGTTTATTTTGTAATAAGTAAGATATTTATGTCAGAACCTTTATGTAGAGATAAGCCTTCATATGCAAACATTGTGACAGTAATCTGGATGCATTTTGCAAGATATTTTTAATAGTAGATCAAATGACAGCCTTGCTAACTAATTAATAGAGGCTACGGTATTAAGCTGGTAACTGGTTTTCCGCATACAGCCATACACTGAAAAGAAGATGTTCATTGCTTGTATTCTTTCAGTTGCTGGACATCGTCATCTTAACTTGCCACATAGCCCAAAGGCCAGCTTTACCTAGCATCCACCTGACAGCGAACAACACGTGCGAACGGTAAAATGAGATGCCATAAACAGGACTCTATCTCTGATGCATGAGTTTAAACACTGCCACTAGAAAGCACTTAGAAGTCTTCCGCCCTACTATGACTTTAATGATCTTTTTAGAGTGCCAAATAAAGAAAACAACAGTGTTTATTGTTTCTTGCTTTTTAAATTTTAAATATCTACTATAGATCTCTGCATAATATGTGATATGGAACACTAAGAACTCTTCACATATTTACTAATTGCTTAGAGGGGGGGAAAGTGAAGATCTTTAATTTCCCCAAATTGTTTTGGTGCAAAAACTTTTGTAGGCTTTCCTCTCAACATCCCCAAGGGCACCAAGACAGAACTGCATGCTCCAAATGAGGGTTAACCAGATCTTTATAAGATAAAAGGAGAAGAATTTCTGGGGGTATTTTTTAACTGTAATATTCCTGCTTGATAGATCTAAAATTCTGTTTGTTCTACCCTCGCTGCTTGTTAGATTTTAAGCTTACCGTACTGCATGGTAGCTAAAGGGAAGAATAAGGATGATTCATTTTGCTGTTCGATTAATAAGGAGCCAAGACCATGAGCAAATGAACATCTGGCTTTACATATCTGTAGGTTTTGAAAGTTCTCATCCTTATATGTATAATAGGAATAATAAACACACAGTACTGATTTGAAGTCCTGACTCCTGAGACATTCCTTAAAAGTATTTCTCAAGCCTTTTTAACCCATTACATTCTGCTGTCTAAAGCATATCTACACATGCTGAACAGTTTTCTTTCTTCACCTCTAGCAGTTCTATTAGTTAGGAAAAGTGAGAATTTAGTTTTTTACACTCAAAGGTTTTCAGTTTTATTCTTATTAGAGGGATATATTATAGCTATGAGCTTTGATTATTTTTGCTAAATAAAGGATTATCCTGTACGTAAGTGCTTTGATGGTAGTGATTCAGCAAAACTTGCTTGCTCAGTACAGCAGTAGCCATGGTTTGGTCCCTGATTAATCAAGATTATTTTTGTGCTTTCTTATAGTACCGGATCATCTGCATAGATTTTTCCTGCTTAGTATGTTTTCCCCAAAACTTCCAATCAAAAGGAGTTATTTTGGCATACCTGGCCAGATATTTTGGGAAGTATTAAATTTTTCATATCCTTTAAGAAGTATGAATGATGATGGATGATTGATGATGATGATTAATTATTATTATTATTTATTATATTATATATTATTATTATTATTATTATTATTATTATTATTATTGAATTTTGTGAATTGTTATGACATGCAGTTTCTTTTCTTTTTTCAAAAAAAAAATGTATTTTGTTATGCTGGGAATGGGAATTCTTCCTTTTTCTTTATATTTTTTTATAGATTTTTAGTTGTAACAATGACACGGCTTTAGTCCACAGTGCTCTAAGTCTTTCTTCCAATGCATCTGTTTGCAATACAAAAGTCTATGGTTTCTGTTGATAGTATTAGTGGTTGATTTAAAGTTGAAACATCACTTGCAGCCTTGTAAAGCCTACGGCTGAGAGGCCCCATAAGTTGAAAGAAAAATCAGTTTAACCATGACCGTAAAAGTGGGGCACTGGGATTTGTGAGTGATACTGGATGGTGGTGGATGTAATCTGTATTTTCATCATTACTGTTAATCACTTCCTGCCTTTGAGCTTCTTTAATAGCTTCTACAGCCTGTATGTTTTAGAAGTTTTATTAAAATTGCAGTTGTCATCTGAAAATTAAAAGAAGAAAAGGGGAAAAATAATAACTCAAATAATTAATAACAAATTATTGCTGCCCGAAAAGGATCAAGTTATTGCTGCTTTGGGATATGTGCCGAGCAGATATTAATTTCTTAAGCATAAAGTTTGCAGGTGAAGCTGTTTCCGCGGATCATAAACCCATATTTATACTTTATAATTTCCCAAAATAAGCCAGATATATCATTACTCTGGAAAGCGCTTTTTAAAAATAAAGCTTAAAAGATTCCATGTGGTTTCCAGGTGTTTAGGATTAAGTTGCGTTTCAGAATGTGTATTGATTACTTTGAATTTCTGTACTTCCCATATAATTAGAAAGCAAATCTTAGCAACATATATGACGGGCAGGCAGGTAGATACACAGAACCATACATTACTTGTTGTTTCTTCCATTGGCTGGCAGCTCATTGGAGGCAGACATTATAATTCTGTATTTTCCTTGAAATGGTTTCCTGGCTCTCATGCTGTCCACCATTTTGACAATGTTTCAGCTTTAAAACTTTGCACTAATACACTGGAACAATATTTTTTAAAGACTCACTCAGCAAACTTTCAAACTCTGTTGTTTATTAGATTTTTTTTTCAAAAAATTATTTTTTCATAGTGAATAAAACTGATGGAGGGGGTGGGCTGTAGGAACGTGTACTGCTCTCATAGCATCCTGGTCGTGAGTTTATACATATTGTGAGTCATGCTTGAGTTAACAGAAATATAAGTTTGAACTATGACTGTAATACTCTTAAAATATCATTTTCCTAAGTTTTTGGTTTTGTGGTCATAAAGAGAAAATAAGCCATCACAAGTTATATATAAAAAAAACCCTTCATAAGAAGAGAAATATTTATCAACATGACTATTAAATTGATATATGGCATTACTATTCATCTGCTAGTAAATTATTCCAGTAGTTTATACAAAGCTGATAGCTTTTTCTTTATTAGCTTCTATCAAGATACCAGTGTGTTCTAATGCTAGCTTGGTTTAATTGACTATTTAGATTGTTTTAAGATGTTAGCTTATTGTTTATGCTAGTCCTATGATGATAGCTTATTTTTTATGTTGACTCAAAGATGCTATTCTATCCTTTATGCTCAATCTAAGAAGCTAGCTTATTTGTCACTCTAGTCCGAAAAGATGTTAGCTTATCTATATATATATTAACTTATATTTTGTGCTGACCGCAACATGCTTCCTTATCTCCTATGCTGATTTTAAGATTCCATTTTTTCTGCTCAATCTAAGAAGCTAGCTTATTTGTTATGCTGATCATAAGATGCCACCTCTCTTTCGTGCTAATCATAAGATGCTAACATTTTTTTATGTTGTTCCTAAGATGCTAGCTTATTTTTTTTAAGTGGCTCCCAGGATGCTAACTTATTCTTTAAATAAGCTGGTCCTAAGACGCTAGCGTATTTATTTTATAAACTTTCACCAGGAAGCTTGTTTATTTCAAACTGTTGATTTGTATCCTCATTACGCTAGCCCCAAAACTGTAGAAAGCTTGTTTTTGGTCAGTACAGACAGACACACACACACACACACACAGCAGTCATTTGACTGGAGAGGTATAAGTCAATTATCTCAGCAAGGCGTCTTAAACTAGAGATTCTATCATCTTAAAACACTCATTGAATCTCAATTTGGGGGCATTACTTGGAGGATACCTCACAGAGTCTGACATAATATCAGATAAGGACCTGTCAGACATGGAGTCCTCTGCACTTCGACATGAATTCAGATATGTAAGGCACAAGTTCTGATTGAAAATATTTATTTCCTGAAACCTGACATGAGCACTGTGAAATGTAATCTCACCATAGATATATTCGCTTGATAAATACATTTTCCAGAGGTTGAGAAACTCTATGATTTATGGTAGAAGTGTGATGTCTAAACGTGTTATTTCTAGTATTTTACATACATCGTTATGCATGGAATCAAAATAAATAAGTGAACATTAAACTGTCACAGCTTCAGTATAAATAATATAATGGTATGAAAGACTAGTGCTGATAAAATCTAACTTAGTAGTCATTTGTATTTTTCTTTTTATTGTGTATTTCTTAATAAATTGATGATTGTGTTTTGTAGTATGGTTCCCATATTTGTCTGTTAGAAGCATTCAGATTTTCTAACACCCATTTACATTTTCTTTTAGGGTTAATGTTTGGAGATTGTAAGGTCTTCTCAAGTTCATTTGTTGATAGATACATCATGAAAGGCACTTGAGAGCAGTCTCAGACGTTTTTCATTACTTTGCCGACACAGGTTATTGTTTTTTTTTTTTATTATTCATTACTCTCTTTTTTTTTGTAAAATTAATTTCAAATAAAAAAAGAATAATTAAGGTAAAATAAACAGGCATACAGTATATTAGGGACAATAAGTTAGTGTAGCAGGCACTGTATTTATCACAGTTAAGGAGGCTAGGTGATCCGTGTTTGGTGTCTAGCACTGCATTCACCATGGCTAAGGAGGCTAGGTGATCCGTGTTTGGTGTCTAGCACTGCATTCTCCATGGCTAAGGAGTTTAGGTGATCCGTTTTTGGTGTCAATCACTGCATTCTCCGTGGCTAAGGAGGCTAGGTGATTCGTGTTTGGTGTCAATCACTGTATTCACCATGGCTAAGGAGGCTAGGTGATCTGTGTTTGGTGTCTAGCACTGCATTCACCATGGCTAAGGAGGCTAGGTGATCTGTGTTTGGTGTCTAGCACTGTATTCACCATGGCTAAGGAGGCTAGGTGATCTGTGTTTGGTGTCTAGCACTGCATTCACCATGGCTAAGGAGGCTAGGTAATCTGTGTTTGGTGTCTAGCACTGCATTCACCATGGCTAAGGAGGCTAGGTGATCTGTGTTTGGTGTCCAATGGTTTCTCTCACTTTTGTACTAACCAGTCTGTTCTGTATGGCAGGCACTACAGGTTTCTTCCACTAATTATGAGTTTTAATTGATTAATTGGTTGATTAATGTTGCAGTCACTAATTACAGCTAGTGCTGGTAAGACTTTCTGAGCCGGTATTTTGCCCAACAACATGAGACCATCAGTGTTCTGCTGGTCGTAAGTTTCAAGATGTGTGCTGGCGTCATACTTGTTTCGGTTCCCGACACACTATCTTTCAACTTTTAACAAATGCTCTCTCAATTAAAAACAAACAAACTAACTCCAGTTTCTCTGGTTACTGGTTTTACATGTAGAAACACCCTGTAACAGCTATGTGTTTACTAGGGCCCTTCTTCAAATGAAACTCGGCTGGATACCATTGCGCCAATGAATGCTATTCCAGCTGGGTTTCATTTGAACATCTCTGCTATTTAATAAAACCATAAAGAGATTTTCTGTAATTTATTATTTTTATGCATACATCTAAAAAAAAGGTTTTTTTTTTTTTTTTTATGATAGAGATAATTAAATTTTACATTTGAAATGCATGTGTGCAAGCATCGTTTCTAGCACAGTCAGTATCTGGATCGGTTCATGTTCAGTTAATGTCACCTATAATATTACATATTAGAAATCCAACAGGGTGAGAATTCCATAAAGGATCGTCAACCTTCTCTCGGCCCTTCCCTACGAATTGCAGCACACAGCTGATGCAGCAGTGTTATTCAAGGGATAGTTAAGCTAATAATCTTGAATGGAATTCTTAATTGATTTAAAAGCATCTTATGATGCTAACTGGAGGAAAAAGGAGGAGTTGCATTGGAAATGTAAGGAGTGTCCAAGGCACGAAAAAGTCACAGACCTGTTCCAACTTCATCCACCTTAATGAAAGAACCTTCTGGAACTTTTCTGGTTAAAAAGTGGAAGGAAATCCACCGAAAAAGGGGCTGGCGCATACCAACAAGAAAAACTATGCTACTTACTAGGCATTGAACAATGCCTAAATGAGGATTGGGGGGTACTAAACAGCAAGCAGACATGTCATGTACTGTGTTAACTGCTGTTTGTGCCCCATGGTATTTTCTCTACGGTATCTAGCTGTTATGGTGGATATTAGATGCCAGCCAGGCTGAGAATTGTAGAGTTGGAGCTTTTGCAAGGCCAAGGAGTTGATTAGCCTGGGCAGAAAACAAAGTTCTTAATCAATACAATCAATCATTTAGAGTTTATTAGTAATACAAATTCTAGCCCCTTTCCACTCAAACTTGTTGTCTCTGTCTTTTCCCCCTTTTCATTGAGCGAAAACAACAAGATGGTCATCCACAGTTTGTCTTTAATGACCAAAGTAATGAAGTAAAGACACCATCTTTATACATGTATTTACATAACATTATATACAAAAGATATTGAATTCCCTAATGGTCTGTCTGTGGCTCTTCGACATTAAAGATGAGGTGGTAAATATCTACTTAGGTGGTGTAGTGGTTCAGTGGTTAGCTTACCAGACTTCTCAAGTGGAGTATCTGAGTTCGACTCTGAGTTGAGATCAGCTTGGTTGGGGGTAACCCCCCTGGCATAATTCTTGCTCTTATTCCCCAGCTGACTGCAAGAATTTCTTCTGGACTTTCCAGTTTTCTCCTTTATTTGTAAAAAATGACCGATTTCCAGCCACCGTCCTCAAACAAATTTGTTGTCTGCCTGCCCTCTCGTTATGACGCTCTTTGGCTTTTCAGGTGCTACTTATGGCCCAGTCAGTTTTATGGAATATGTTACATTTAAAAAAAAAAACAATATTTTACTCAATATTTTTTTTAAAAAATATTTTTTATATTTACTAAGCTTATGAATATCCTGGATGATTTTATAGTAGTGGTTTAGGAAATTTCTGTGAATACTAGCCAATACTTCTCATTTCTCTAAGAAAACAAATGGCTGTTCTTTTGCTCATTCTATTACAATGATGATATTTTATTATGTTTGTCGCCATCATATTATTTTCATA
The DNA here is from genome assembly GCA_018389105.1 of Nautilus pompilius. Lineage (NCBI taxonomy): Eukaryota > Metazoa > Mollusca > Cephalopoda > Nautilida > Nautilidae > Nautilus > Nautilus pompilius. The sequence goes on along the minus strand of JACATO010000966.1, from coordinate 69,747 downwards.
GACGAGACATGTCCAGATCCTGCCCTTTTTTAACCTCTCAAAATTTAGGCAGTAATGTGTGCTTAAGTATACTTTCTTTAATGCCATATAGTATCTTTATTTTTGCTTTATGGTCGTGTCCTGAGAATACAACAACATCAGCAGTGAAAATCCTAGTTATTATATACGTTGTTATATATATATATAAAACAGTCTGGATAGAAAGAAGAGCTTTTAAGACTAGCAATGTAAAGGCAACTGATTAAATGCTTTGCTTAATCGTAATACACACTTCTATGTGTGTCTGTGTCATCACTGGTCTGCTGAGAATAGATGCGCTGTTAACTTTCCCAAGGAATTTAGACAAGGAGAGCAGTACTTGCGAGAAGTTTTGTCTCAGTAAACAGGCCAATGACACTTAACTGCCTGTAGTAGAGAAGTTGGTGGTTCTCTCTTATGTTTTTTTTTTGTTTTGTTTTTGTTGTTGTTTTCCTTTTAGCTGCTTGTTTCAGCTGTTAGGGACTTTCACTTCTTCTTCTTCTTCTTCTGCGATGTCAGCTCCCTTCATCCTTCTTCCAGTAACCATTCTGAATTCTCCAACCCTAAAAAAAAAAAAAAAACCTAATTTTCTTATCAAATTAATTCCTTACAAATCTGTTTTCTCTCACTCGTCTACCATTCCACACTTCTGCTGTATTTTCTGAAGTTTTCCAGGTTAGTCGCATCCCTGGGTATGTTGAATATACTTAGGAATTGGTGGTAGTTTTCTCCTTCCTTTTTCTTTGCACTATGGTGAGTGAGCTGGATTGATTGAAAGTGGCAGTCTTGATAAAGCAACTGTGTTTACACTCTTGAAGGTTGCTTTTTTGTATCTAACCACAACCAGCTTCCAAGGAGATGCACTTTTATTTCCCCCAATTTTTTAAAGTCCCTTTTAAAATGTAACATTGTTGTAGCCTGAACATCATTTGGATCCACATCTTTGAAGGGATGGGCAACAGTCAGAACGAAGCCAAAGAGCAGAGTAATCACTTGGCAGTAGGCAGCTTGAAATGAATCACTCACGTACATTGGAGGGTAATGCATTTGCCGTGATGGGAGGAGGTAAAAGGATTTAGGATTTATAATAGATAACATCTGATGTCAAAACTGTGCATCTCAAAGGTAATAGATACATTAAACTGTACTATGCAGAGTAGAACTTTAGCTGCTCTCCTTGCACCATATAAATCATTGGTGAGACCCACCTTATTGGAATATGCTGCAATTCATGCAAGGAATCCACCTTATATAAAGGCTTTTGATGGCTTTGAAAAAGATCGCAGGTGATTTACTAGTTTGTATGTAATTTTAGTTATGAAGAAAGACCAGAAAGGCTTGCACTGCCAAGACTGGTCTTGGAGTAGTTGTATAGCAGCATTGACTTGGAATGCCTTTACCAGCCAGGTAGCAGAAGCAAACAATATAGATACTTTTGAAAGTTGGCAAGATGCACTTTTTGACAACAGGGAATAAATATATATATATATATGTTTAAAAATTCTTCTGCCTCACTACATGTAAATTTTTGTGCCTTTTGCAAGGACCCCGGGCACGGGGGCCTTATATTCCACATTACTGCTGATAACACAGTCTAAGTTATTTTGATTTTTTGCAATACACATTTGACCTGGAGAGAATCTGGGGGATATTTTTGTCTTTGTACCATCTGTTGAGCCACATACACTTAATGTATGCTACATTTAGGCTTTAATAATAGATTTATTGCAGTTGGTTCTGTTACTTTAAAAAAAATTAATATTATAATAGGAAACAATGCTGTTATTTAATCTATAGTTATGACCCCTAATATCTTCAACTTGCCCCTTCTTCTCCTCTCTCCACAGACTTAAAACTGTTATTTTTTTTTTTTTTAAAAAAAAAAACCCTGTGAGGTTCCCCGTGAGCTGACTAATATAGAAACCAAGCAAATCTAATATCTCTTGTCTTTCTGTATAATCTAGAGGCCTGAAACCTATAGAAGAGCATATATAACACCAGTAACTTATGCTTAGAATAACTGCTTAACAAACGTTTAAGCACCAATCATTATCATAGATGCAGTTTTAAAATTATATATTAATTAGTTATTTTAAAATTGTCATTTTCTAGAAGGATAAACAGCTGGATGAGAACTTTGCGAGTTTTCAAATGCAAAAGTGGAAACATTACACCCAGTTCTCGGCAAAATGACTAATGTAGCAAAATGTGTTCCACCAGATTCATCTTATTGCAAATGTAGCATAGATTGATGATGGTCTAGAGATTCGTCCGTATTCCTTACGGTTTGAATATACAGTATATATACATATATATTTTTTTTTCTGGACAACACGCTCAGCAACGTCTCAGGAGGTGGTTTTGTGGGACATCAGCTCTGCTAATACAAAATTCCTGGGACTGTGACACCAGAAGATCCTCCAACAGAGACTGAATAGCACTGGCTTTGGGAGAGAAAGAAACGAGTAGAATTTCTTGGTTGATAGCGGGGAGAAAACCCAGACAGCAACAAATTTGGTACAGAAAGCAGCAGAGAGAGGAACCCTCACCCTGCGGGCTGGACACCAAGCACAACACCTACAGTGCCGCCATGACTGGCGAGCGCACGATGCGCTATGCTTACTTGCCCTTCCCTAGAGAATTCTATGGAACAGAGCATTAGAAATATTTTCATTATCCGGATAATGTGGACCGTTCATGTTTCATGCAATACCCACCCCAGCATAGTATAAGCGGAGGGTCTATTAAGTGCATTGTCTTATCAAAGAAGTAATTTCAACGGTTGCCAGACAAAGAATAACTGAAAGTGAATCTGTTTCAACTTTAGAAATTCAGACCTTTGTCGTGCATGCGTTTGTACACGTGTGCTTGCATATGCAATAGTTAATGACCCTGAGCAAAAACTCTTCTAAATTGAGATTTCATTAATTTATTGTTGTTGTTGTTTTAAACCCAAACAAAAATAATAGGTTAACTAGTATCTCTGAAAATGATAATATTTAGCTTTTTTCGTTTTTCTATTATCCATTAATTTAAAATAAAATTAAAAAAAAACAACAAACATTTGTCAAAAGGAAAGGTAAAAGGGGGGGTGTGGTGTGGTGAAAAAGATAGGGAGCCAACATAATGGTTTAAGTGCCTGTAGCTTCACCATCTTGTTTTTTTTGGATTTATTTCGGTTAGATATCAGCAGAAACTGGAGTGGACTAAAAACTCTTCAAAAACAGATTAATGGAGTCTTATCATGTACTCCTACTCTGGGGTTTGTGTTGGTAAAATGGCCACTGGTAACCTGATGTTTTTTAAGGAGGAACGAAAAAGATTCAGTGGGATAGTAGTATTCTACAGAAAACAGCTGTTGTTAACTAGACAGACAGTCTCTTGTGGCCTGGGTGTGCATGATTCAGAGGAGAAAGGGGAGGATGAGGAATTCTAAACAGCTTCAGGTACGAAGTTTCTTCCCAAGAATATTTGCATAACGTAAGGTGCTTTTCCTTTTTTTCTCTCTCTCTCCATCCCCCCACCCCACACCAACAACCACTTTTTCCTTCTTCTTCTTCTTCTTCAGATTGTAACCATTAAACTATAAATTAAATTTCCAGATAAAGAATATATCTCGTTGTCTTATGGGGATAAATTTTTTAAAAAAGAGCAAGAAGAAGAAGGAAAAAAAAAGTTTTTTTTTTTAAGAAATTTGTTCTGTCATGCGTGGAATTGTGATGAAAGACCACACATCCTATGGGATGGTAATGTGACATGAGGCACATCATTAGTTAACACACGCATGTCAATCATCTCTCTTTGGCCGGGAGATTCCTAGGCAATAGTTATAACCTGGAGCACCTGGGACGGACCACTCTATTGCAGTCCCCCCCCCAGTGTTTTTCTAATGTTTAAATGCCAAATGAGCATATATACCATCTCTATCAGGGTCGCTGACTTTGGTCTCCCCCCTTCTCCTCTTCCCGGGGTTATCCAAAGATGCAGGTTGGTGGTGGGGGGGGGTGGGGAGATCTTGACCTTTTTATGTGTCCCTTTTTACAAGTCTTCTTACATGCTTAAATGGATAGAATCAAAAGACAAAATTTATCCATTGTCATAAATAAATCCAAAAAGTTGGCTACAAAGCAAAGCCAAGGCCGCATGCATACAACGGTGTACAGTAGGGCAGTGATATCTATGATTAGTCATCTATCTCTTAACTGCTGCTACACTGGAGCCCAGGCCTCTTGGTTGGTTCCTTGGGTGTTTCCTGGCTCCCCCTTCCCCTTCAGCACTATTGATCCTTGGATCATGAGTTCTAATCTAGCTGAACTGATGGCTTTCTGAGCACAGATGAAAACATGCTCATTGCAGTATGTGTGACATGCATGTCAAGATAGCAGCTGGTGAACAGAATGATACTGCAAATCGTTCAGAATCATCGATATATGCATTAAATATCGATTCCTATATCCCCAGTTTTATTGCATCTATTTCTTTATTAACTATTCTAAGTTTTTGGAGGTTAGCATGAATACAACAAAAGTTAATCTACTAAACATGTTACGACGTATATGAATTACCAGGGATGTTCAATTAAAACCCAGCTGAAGTAGCACCTCCATAACGGTATCCAGCTAGGATTTACTTGGACATTCCTAGTATTTAAAATTATGAATAAATTTATCATAAATTATTTTAATTAAGCAATTGTGAATTCTTTATGTGCAAACCTGACAAGAATGGTTATTTATTTGCAGGCCACACATGATGAATTTATGAAATTAAGGCTTCGATGATAGATCGCATTTATTTGGATTACAGCAATTAAAATTATCATGAATGAAAGATAACATCAGTTGACAGATTTTAAAAAATACAGACTGTATTACTAGTCAGGTTATAACAATGCATTACTTTTCAAGTTCTAAAGCACAAATCCTGACAGCAAAGACCATGCCATTTACAAGATAACCAAGACGGTTGATGGAGACATTCTTCTTCGGCTTCGATGTCTAATCTGCAGATTTTAAATCTATTCTCTGAAACTTCAGTTATGCCGGTGCCACCAAAAAGGGGAACAGCCAAATTCCATTATGCCTAATTATTTTCAAAACCTGACATTAATTTTTTTTTCTTTTTCCCCCTTCTAGTGAGTGATTATTAATAGGCTAAACCAGCATTTCTCTTTTTTAATTTTTTTTTTTACGCGTCTCCCACGAGACTCCGTTGCGGTTTGCGCTGGATAAAGCTCAACAAATGCCAAAAAACAGAAGACAACATTGATAAGTAGAGTTGGAGTGACAAGAATTAACAATTGGACCAAAGCGAGTTGTACGATAAAATAAATGGGGGAAAATTACACGGATGCCTCTTACTACATGTCATTCAACAGTACTGGTAACCAGAGACCCCAGATTTCGCTCTATGCTTGTATGTGAAAAACCAACTCACACTGATCAAGATTGACATGAGTAAGATAATCAAATTGGGCTATCAGACCATGTCTAGAATTTATATATGTGTATATATATGTTTTTTTTTTTTTAAGGCAGTCATAGTCAAGATAACTCGCAAGGAATTCGATAGTAGTTGGAAAAGTCTGCTTTCTGATTATTCTGATCTGTGTACAGTAAATAGATTTCCACGAGTAATTCTTTTTACTATGCAGGATGGATATGAGTCAAAACCCCTGTAGTTCACAAGATCTTTTGTTCTGTTCAAGACCAAGCTACTAGCAAAACTTTTGCACATCTCTTCTCATCGTCAGTTCTGGACACACATTATCTTGGTTCTTTTTCTTTTTTAAATTTATTTCCTCTAAAAAGGGAATCATTGGGTCTGTCTCTTGTGGTTGGAATACTTGGCTTCTTCCTTGACGACATCCGAAAGCAATTTTCAGTAAAAGTTTTAAGTGTGAAGTGGAAGTAATGTTTTATTAAATAAAGAAAAAACAAGCATTGTATCGTCTTTTGGTGTATTTTCCGAAATACACCATCGCCATTCTCCTCCCACCACTTTATAGTTGGCATCTTTTCTCACCTATAGGGAAAGAAACTGTTACAGTAAATTACAAAGCAAAATAACCGATTTTCACAATGAAAGCAGTTTTACAAAGCACAAAAAATATTTTACCCACCTTGTTGTAGTTTGAGTGATATATTTAGATAATATGTTAATGGCAGAAGAGAAGAAACTCTTATTACCTTCATGCTATTATTTGTGTCAGCACATCGTTTTTCAGCCACTTGAAAGTTTCACTAAACATTCCCCAAAACAGATTTAATTATTCTTGTTTTAAATTACTTTAAGAAAGAAACAACTGATATATCATTAGCACATTTTATACAATTTCTTATTTCTTATCTATTTCTAAGTCTACCCTGATTATCTCCCTTCTGAATATCTTCATATTACTCATTACTCTTCTATACCATAGTTATCTTTCCTCTGAATATCTTTACCTCATTCCATAGGTTTATTTATTTACTAGTTTTTTTTTTGCATTACTGTTCCTTTTTATACTATAGTTGTGTTCCTTCTGAATATCTTGATATTCCCCACTTATGTCTTTTTTACTTATTCTTGCGCCATGATAATATCAGAGCTTGAACTCTTCCCAAAACCATGCCATCTTGTTTTCTGAACAGCATGCTCTAAAATAACCTGTGGTGAAACTTAGCCAGTCTCCCTGACAACAACACATTGCATTATTCCTCTGCCTGATACATACCAGAGCTTGTCTGGGTGTTTTTATATAACAGTATACAAGGAATGGCCCAGATGGTATCAGCCTATCTGAACAAACAAATATGGATAAAAGGAGGCATGGGAGTTTATTTGTGTGTCCATGTAACAATGTTGTTTATGGACAGTTTGATAACAGACACATTAGGAATGGTACCCCTTTGTTTATTAAACGTGATGAAATACAAGATGGACTGTAGATTGGGAGTAGGGGTGTAAAACATTTTTTGAAAAGTTATTACTATAATCATTACAGAAGGATTTACATAGAATTATAGATTAAAATCTGTGCAAGAAAACCAGCTAGGAGTAAATAAAACAGCTTAGATAAGTATCATTCGTGCTGTGCTAGACAATTTTTGTGTAGACTCTTATTTCTGCCCCCCCAACCCCAACAGACACCTGGATAAATGGACTTCTTCAGCGCAGTTCTGATGATGAGAGAGATGTTCCATTGATTTTGCGAACATTGATGAATGGTTCATTTATCCAGGTCGGTGATAAAAAACCCTGGAAATGTATGTCTGATGTAGCACCACCACTTACCAAATAACATTCTTGCTGTTGATAATTTCCTTCTGTTCTTTTCATGTACAGAACAGCGCTGATAATCTGGCCAGGAGACTTTGTCCTGCATCAAAGAAAACTGTCAGTAACCATCACATTCGGTCTCTTTAAAAGTTAATTGTGCACAGAGGCACATAGCAATGATAATCCTTTCTTTATTTGCCCTGGGAGGCTTGTTCCAAAATAACACTTCCAGTGACATGGGAAAGATTATTAGTCCAACTCAGAAATTAGTTGTTTGTTTTTTTTACTCAAAAATAAATCAGAAGGGGACATTTCTATTTGAAAAAAAAAGGGGGGAGGAGGAGCTCTGCAAATGAATGCCAGGATTCCAAAGCAGCTGGTTGAATGCATTCAGGTCTTGTTGCCATTTTTGTGAACTTGGAATTTGAGGTGGGTGGGGGGGGGGAGAAGCCTCTTTCTGATCTGCCTGTTGCTGGATCTTCGAAAGGAAAATTTTGAAAATTTCTGGCAGAGCAAAGGTTATTTTCCTGAGAAACACGGCACAGTGTGGACGAAACTGGTTCGAGCCAGAACGTCTTGCCAGGAAAATCAGTTGCTTATCAGCACGAATCCGCAGCACCTGGATTTATGGTAAACAGGGATCGCATTATGGCAGTGGTTATGCAAATGCAGCTGGATGCCACAGGCTGCCTTTGTTATTGATTGCTAAAGTGAAGTAACCTCGCTGCTTCAGGCATGTAAATATGGAGGTTACCCATCACCTACGTATCTAAGAGGAATACATGGATGGATTGTCATGTGTTTATTGATTGGTTTCCAAGCATTTTCACCATCAGTAAAAAAAAACAAAAAAACACCACAAACTAAGAATGTTCAGAATGAGGTTTTACTTGTTTGTTATGGATAACGCCCCCCCCCTCTCCTTCGTGTTGTTGTCTTAAATCTAAAGGTAAATTCAAAAGTTTCTGTTGCCCCTGATTATCACTTCATTTCTCCAACCTATACATCAGAGAGTGTTAATGCATCATTCTTCATGTACTTCTACAGAAAATAGCTGCTACGCTGCCTGATAGTGAAAATAAAATGGAGAAGACATGACCAAGCATTTTTAAGAAAATAGATTTGAAAGAATGCATCTATATAGCTGATGAAGCTGGGACTTCTGCATCTTAGCAGATTCTTGAAAGGGCTTGAGGAAAGTTGTCATAACTAAAGAGAACGAACATTTGGTTTGAGACTAAGAAAGACCGTGTTTTGGAGTTTATGGAAACTCATGTAAAATATTTTGGTTTCTAACAAATATGATAGTGATGACATCAACTGGCTTAAAGATTGTGAAACTGATCCAAATTACCAACTTTTGACTGTTGACAAGATGGTTGATCTGTCCAACCCTAAATCTTTTCCTCATGGCTCTCTGAGTAGTTTGATAACTGGCAGCATACTGTATTTAGACATTTTCCATCATGTGAAAAATACTGCTGCAACATGAACTAGCACCTGTTTCTAAATTTAAAATACAAAAATAAATTTACATATATAACTTAGTTCAATTAGGAAGTACTGGTGCTGCAAGAACTTACACTCTTTCCACTTTATATATACTGAACTAATTTTAAAACACCACCAATTTTTTAGTTTGGATTACACACCAAATTAAACATTTTTTTTTTCATTTTTGCAATTAAACAAATGCATTTTGTTATCATTAAAGCAACATTTTGTTGATAGAAGCATCACGCAAAATGATAATATTGAAGAAATGGTTTGCCACATGCAGCAACTGTCTTGATGAGAATTACTGTTGATTGCGTCTTCCATAGTTTTCCACAAGCAGCAAAGCACCATCTCATTGAGTCCGTCCATGCATTTTTTGAGGAATGCCTTTTGGGAAGGTGGTCGTAAGATCCTGATAATAAACTTGATGGCCCCAGCTTGACTTTTGAAGAATCTCATTTCTGTAAGTAACCATGTTGACTGGACCATGAAAATTATATACAGCAGTAAGACCATTCCATTCTATGTCTGCCACTAATGGTTCCTCTCATTTAGACAGCAATCTGCTTCACATTCAGTCTGTGGCACCACGTTCTTATTGGCAACAATAAACTGGCTTTGTCTGTAAAAAGGACATTCTTTCACCTTCATTGAGATAATCATATGCACTGCTGTGCCCATTAAAGCTGCAAGGTGAAAGACCAGGTCCAACATTGTCCTGCAGACAAGTGTATCTCACCGAAGCAGTTATGTGTGTTATCTTGGTGCATTGGGATGCATCATCTTTTAATTGCTAATGTTGCAGCTACTTGAAGGGACTTTTTTCTTGGGTGTCGAGCAGACGTGGCAGTCCTGCACAGTAGTTTCCACCCTTGGTTGTCTGGCAGAAGTGCAGTCATAAGTCACACCTATCTCGTTATGTCTGCCCCACAGCCACAGACATTTTTACAGTCTCGCATCTTGCGTTCTTGACTTACTTGCTTGAAGCATAGCAATTTCTCTCTCCAGATTGCTTGGTCTAGGTATTCTTTCTCAAAACTCCAAGAAATTCCTTCAAGCTGCTTTCTTGAATGACTCAAGCATCATGAGCAGATAGTGAAAAGTCGTAATGCTGATGCATTATATTCATGCATTAATTGTAATATGTTATTACAGTTAACATTGTGTTATAAGTTTCTGTGAACAGTGTTAACATATTATACAGAAGTCAGCATTTTCAAGTGATAGATTTTAAAATAACTTCATATATACACATACATATTAACAGAAGTCGATAAACATTAGAAACCCATTTCAAAGAAGCTTAAAAGAATGTTTATGAAACTTTGCAGAAGAACGGAATTCTGATGCATATCCCTTCTAAATTATCTTTGGACAAAAAAAGCCTCTGGTTTTGATTTTTAGGCACTCACTGGTAAAAAGAAATTTCATTATAACTACTCTATAATTATTTCCACAGGTCTCTTTAAGGATCTTCACTTTAAATCTCATACTAGGGGATCTGTTCCTGTGCAAAGGCCAACTTTTTGACTCAGCTCCTATAGTGTATCCTCTATTAACTGTCAGAACTTTTTTCCCCTGATTACATTAGAAAAACTGGTTGGTGTCTATACAAATGATTTTCATCTGTCTCATCATGGAGACTGTTTTATTTAGTAGCATGGCAATAACTGGTCATAAATTTAGCTTTAGTGATGTCAGGGTTTTGGCCTGGCCCGGCAATCAAAGTAGTTTGCCTTTTATTTACTTAATTTTTATTACTACAACAGATGTTTAATTACTGTAGTGTAAATTGTATTCAGCATTGACTAGCTCAAAAAAAACTCTCAGATCATCTGTATTTCTTCCATCTTGTGTAAAAGACTTCCTTCCCAGTTTGACATGGCGGGTTCTTAATCTGAAATCTTTTTCATTCTGCTAAGAAATACACATGAAAAACAGTCACAATATTTTCTGTTTCCATTGGGGGTTAAAAAAAGATAAAATTACAAGGCCATTAAAGTAAAACTTGCTATAATCGTGTTACATTTTTTAAAAGAATATCTTGATAATAATTATGGTAAAAAAGAGGAAACAACTCTGTTTGCCTTACTAGTGATCTAACTCAAAATAATTCCTCAGGCAATTATTATTCTATTTTTAAGCCACTGTCTTTGACAAAATGGTGGCATTTTCAAAGTTCTTTTGCAAAAACATGAGCAACCAAACTGTTCATCTGCTTTGAAAAATGGTCTTGCATATAAAAATCGCTTTCTCCTCTCTCTCTCTCGTCTCTCTCTCTCTCTCTCTAGTTATTTAGTTATGATAACTACACTACCAGCTAAAGATAAAGTATGGAAGTAAAAGAAAAAGAAAAAAAATACAAGATGGCCACATTCGCAGCACAGCCTGATATATATACAGAACAGAAGGAAAATCATTTTTCAGATGGTGGTGGGGTTTCATTTTCAAAGTTAAACCAATTAGCTGGGATCATTCCAGGTAAGATTGAGATTTTTAATAAATAAAGGTTAAATCATTTGCATTTCAAGATGGATTAAGGAATTGGGTTAGCACTATCTGGAAACTGGAACACTGTCCAGGTAAAATCTTCAGGTTATTCTAAGGGAAATTTATTACCTGGATGCATAGCAACATGGTGAACGGAGGATAGAATGATTGCAGAATTCCACATATCACACAGTTTAGCCGATGTACCTGGCCATACAAGACTGATGTTTTATAATGTACCACCTGTGACCTGTCAACGTGTGAAATTCTTTTCTTAATAGAAATGTAGATTCAACTGTATTTTGGCTAGAGAAACATCTGGAGACTTTCTGTCATTCTAAAACCGGTCAGGTTTATTGTAGACTTGTATAGTTTTGATATTAGAAAATTGCATACTGTGTTGGTGAGGCAGGCACAACTTAATACACATCAAAGGACTACTCGCTATTAGTTGGGGCTGGCCAGGGCTTTGCAGATATATCGCTGTTAGACCAAATTGGTGAGTAATTTAGGTTGTAATGAGTTGGTGGAGGATCTTCTGTTGGAGATTGTTTTTGTTTAGAAAAATTATTGATCTCTGGATTGTCTGTAGTGTCAAAACAGCTTAAGCCTGGAGACCAGTCTTGAATTCTTCTTCTTGTCCCTTTATCTGCTACTTTTCCATAATGCGGATGTACATGAATCAAAACATAGAAGCTGTGCAATTTAAATTTCAAAAAAAAACAAAAAAAAAAAAACAATGCACCAATGACATCTTTCTTCCTGTTTGCCCAAATTGTGAGTGATCAGGTGAGTAAACGCCTGCTAATTTTAGATTTAAAACAAAAAAAAACTTGAAGCTAAAAATTAGAATTGTCTCCATGGAAATTGTCATTATTTATTTGGTATTATCTAGGGATAGCCACTCTTTTTTAATCAGAGCCTAAGCCGTCCGCAGTTAATGAAATCTAATGGATATCTATTTATACCTGGGATCTTGCACTAATTGAAAGCCAGGGGTTAGGTGTGAATGAAGCTGTTCACTGCTATTATCTTGAGTGTTTTTCCACCCATCCCCTGGTCTGTATTCTGGATGGTCAGATAAGAGTTCCCCCACTCTTTTACTTTCTTTGCCCTTCTCCTGGTTGTCTTTTGGGTTCCAGACTCATCAATCTTAACCTGAGTGCAAATACAAATTATCTGTTTAAAAGTTTACAGAGCAGTTATCTGCAATGGAATTGAAACTAACTCACTGTTACTAAGGGGGGACTACTTTGCACAACAGTCAGCTGTTACTAAAGACCCAATGGTTGTTGGGGAGGGGAGAGAAAGAGAGAGAGTTAGAGAGTGGGAGTGAGGATAAGTTTATGGTTTTGTTTATTCTCTGATAGTCAACTCCATCAGCCAAAGTATTTATTTGGAAGGCACATTTCCAAAGAAGAAGCTTAAGTTAAACTGTTCCAGAGTTTTTATCTCTCTCTCTGTCTTTCTCTCTCTCCCCCTTCCTGGGTGGAGGGGGAAGGGGCAGCTAGGCTGTTAGACAGTCCATGATTAGGAAGGTTCCACTAAGCAAGTGTCATTTCATCTCTCCTGTTAGCAGAGATAAGAAAAGAATTATTCACGTGTTACTCTTTCATGGAGTGTTTAGACTAGGGAAACACGTTTACGCATTTTAATATTTATGAAAGACTGGCTGGATAAAGCAGCTTGCGGAACAGATGTTTACATTCTACTTGAAGTATGATGGTCAAAAGAAACAAATATTGTTTTTGTGCTTATTGACAAAGAAATGGTAGTTTGACCTCCACCCCATCTAAAGCACCCAAGAAGAATACCTCCCCCTCTTTTTAAAACAAGGTCCTTGTCAATTTAGGAGTTATCTTTCCCTTTCAGGGGGAGGCAAAAAATTTAACAGACTCAAAATTTCAGCCATCGTCAAATCATCGGCCGCCCTTATATTGTAAACAACCTATCGTAACTTAACCCATTCACGTCCACCGGATACCCACAGATGTGTCAGGCAGGTCAATTTAAAAGTAAATGTTCCGTCCTCGCCTCGTTCAAGGTATTTGTTTCAGGTTCTTTGTGGAGGAAAAAAAACAGGTTTGGAGATCGGTCCACCAAACTCTAACCCCTGAAGCACATGTCTGCTCAGAGCGCTAGGGTAGCAGGTCATTTGTAGGTTTGGTTTGTGTCTTTATTTGGAAAACTTCCAAACCTTATTTTCTTTCCCTTTGTCTTTATTTTTTTCTCTACCCAGTTCTAAGAGTGGATAATTTAATGTTTCTTTTCAAAAAAATAAAATAAGTAAATAAACAGAGTGCAGCCATGGAGCTTTGTTGGTTGTACAATGGCTGTACCGAGACCGCAACAACAACAAAAAAAACCCCACCCAAACTTCACTCATTCAGCTAAAATAAGGGTTTGTTTATCTCCATCCTCCGCCATTTTCAGGTTTCTGCATGCATTCAGAAACAGCCAAGCCAAAAAACAGTGGTTCTGTAGGAAAAGAGAAACAACGATTCTGCCCATCCCACGTGGTGTAGCAAAGTGGATGATCCTCAACAAGCTTGGATGTCCTACGCATTTGGGGCAAATTGTTTTATCAATTATGCTCTCGCCATTCACGATTTTCCCTCTCCCCTCCCCCCCCCACAAACAAGACGGCTTTGGCCAGCACCAGTTGTCTCCCCACCCCCTATTCAGGCTGATAACAATCTCTGATGAATCAGTAAATGCCATGTGTTCTTAAAAAGTTTGAGCCGCCTTTGTTTGTCTTACCAAATTACTGGATTGCACATGTTTCTGTGCAGTTTTGATACTGAAAGTTTGGCTTGCACACCGCTCGTTGAAAGGAAAAAGAATACATTGTGATCTGTACGAGTTACTCTCGACAAGTTCCCTGCCACTTGTCATTGATATAACTCCGGGCAGGGGAATGTTCAAACAGTCTCCAACGTACAATAGCTTCTTTATTGCTAAAATACTTGTTGTTGTTGTTTATCTTTTACTAGATCTTGTGAACCAGAAATACATTTAACAATTTTATACTCTCTGTGTCACCCTATTTTTCTGGTGGTAACTAGGCACTGACACGCCTTTGGCTTGGCTCATTTTCAAAATGTTTTAAAGAAATATGCTTTCTTACCCACACACGTACACTCACTCACACATACATCCACATAAAGACACACACATACCTACACGTACAAAATTTGCTGGTAAAAGGGTACTTTATATTAACCTCTGTATACCTGAAAAAGAAACTGGTTTATTTGCCAGAATTACAATAATGGTGTAGGTGTGTGTGTGTGTGAGATATAATCATAATAAACATAATTTAGCTTGATGTGTTGTTTATTGGTTAGAATAATTCTCTGAAGGGTTGTAAAAGTGGGAAAATAAAAAGAAAGAAAAGCTGGCTTATTTATCAGAAGTGCATTAGTGGATCACAAAGTGTGGATGTGTTGACCTTTAAAACATAGCCTTGTTGAGAGATGTTACGTTAGACCTTCTGATGCTGTAAAGGTGCAATATTGCTGAGGATTTTCTGTTTTCTGTCAACACACGTCCTTTAAGGGTTTTGGAGGCTAGTTGTTACAGCACCAGTAGTTCCTAATTAAAGGTTGTAGATGAGCTGTAATTGATGTCATATGCTTTAACCTACACATTTAGTTAGAAATTATCAGTCAGTGTAATGACTAACCCCCTCTAAACAATTAGCCCCAGACTTCCCCCATGTCTTTTCTGACCCTATCAAAGGTGAAGGCATATGACACCAATTATAGCTCATCTACAACCTTTAATTAGGAATCACCCGATGCTATAAAAACTTACCTCTGTAACAACCATCCCTGGTCTCTCCCAAATCAGCCATCGTCATCAGACCGTCTAGATTTTTAATGATGGCTGGTTATTTTTAGGACTGCCAGAAAAATATGCAACTTTTTATTACCCTTTTTTTAACATAAACCTCTTCCTCTACAGAGAGAAGACAAAGAAATAGAAAGCAGCTCTGCCACTAGTTACCTAGGATCACTAGGGGGACGTAAGAACTAGGCCGAATTATCCACGCACCTTGATAGTACAAAAGAACGAATGGAATGGGTTACCTACACTTGTTGGTAGTGTTTGTGTGTAAACAAGTCTAAAATATAAAATTGAAAGAGAGCTTATTTCCACTTGGGATCTTGT
The DNA here is from genome assembly GCA_018389105.1 of Nautilus pompilius. NCBI lineage: Eukaryota > Metazoa > Mollusca > Cephalopoda > Nautilida > Nautilidae > Nautilus > Nautilus pompilius. The sequence continues at coordinate 54,309 of JACATO010000966.1, read as the reverse complement.
ATTAAGCCATGCAGTATCTAAAATAGATTCTTCTTCTCTTCTTCTTATTATATTATTATATTATTATTATTATTATTATTATTATTATATTATTATTATTATTTATAAATTTGAATAGATGCACTTCTGCTTGTCTGCTAATTACCAACACATCTCACTTTAAAGAAATAAAACGCATTCCCTAACCCTGCCTTCAAAAACTTTTGTTTTTTTTTTTTTTTAAATTTACATTTGTGTAGTGAATCTATTTCACTAATTCCACATTAAAAAAAAAAAGGAAAATAAATCTTTGTTCAGTCTTAATTTCTTTTTAATTACCTATATTCAACATAATGGATACTGGTTATTATCACCGGTACTTCAGAAGTCAGCATTGTCTTTTTTCTTGGTTGTTTGTGTGTTTCATATCTTTTAAAGCGCCAACAGCTATTAATAGTTGGACAATTCAACAAAGACAATAAAAAGCTTAATGTTATCTTTTTTATCTTGGCAGTACACTCCATTACCACGGTCATCTTTCTATTAGAGGTTTGGCATTTTTTGTTGTTTAGCTAAAGTGTTCTAGATGCCCAGTTGTTGTTGTTGTTGTTTTACATTTACTTTTGTTGCAGGAATTGCTTTTTTTCTTCTTTGTTATTTTCCTTTTCATCTTTTGTTTTGTATCCTCTTAATTATTCATCCGTTGTCGCTATTTTATTCTTGCTTTTTAATCATTTGAAATACAGGTGTTACTTTCTGTGATCACCTGTGTACACAAAGTTGTTTGTATAAAGGAAAACCTGTGTTAGACACTTGGACCCTTTGTCTGTTTAACGCTCTAGCAGTGGAATTCCAGTAACTAGGAGCTCTGTGTGGTGTGTGTGAGCGCATGGCATTTTAAATTAGCATGCATAGTCTGGATGCTGTGGCAGCAGTTTTTCTCTCTGTCACACTTGCAGCAGAGTATTTTAACAATGCAGTCATTAATTAGGGTACACCCACATTTCGATTTAAAAGGAAGACAGAAAAAGGCTAAATTCAGCTTGTTTCAATGCATTGTTACATGATCCAGTTCTTTTAAGAATTATTTTAGGGAGTGAAACAGGAGGAAAACACTATACGGATTGTTTAAGCACCAGTGACACTTCATATAGAACTAGGGGTCAAAATTATAAAGCTATGAAGGATGTCATTGATCAGATATTATATAAAGTAGTTGTGTGTGTGTGATGATCTGGTACTATCTGCCTCGAATGGTTTGCCAGTGAGAGAAACTGAAAATGCAATTTGATTTCTAATTTTCAATAGACTTCGTGGCGAAAAGGGTTAAAAGCTCCCAGTCCTCTTGACTTTTCCCATTTATGCTGCAGAATTTAAGTTGCTGCAAATCCAATTACAAGTTAAGTTTCTATTACATTAAGATGGAATTATGTAAAGATCAAAAGCAAATTTTAATTTCACATATCACAATGATCAATAAATGCTTTTATTTGCTGCTGGGGGGGTCAATATTTGTTTTATCGCACGAAAACCCATGTATGTATGTAATCCCCATCTTTCCACCCTTGGATTATGTAAAACATTTTGATAAATTGAAGCAGCCCTCAATCCAGGACATGTGCCAAACCCTCTTTTTAATAATAATTAGGTGCTATGGATATTCAATTTGAAAGTCTTTACCAAGTATTTGCTTTTTTTCTATTTGTCCTTTCCAACTATCTCCTTCCTTCCTTCCCCCCAGCGTTAAACCTCTCGTAACACTCACCCAGGGTAGCCGATCATTTTCTGTGACTAAAAGAACTCTATGGATGCCATTTTTTTTTTCTTCTGTTAGCCTTTAAAATGATGCCATACTGTTTCCTGGTTTTCCAAAGCAATCAGAACTGGTCTCCAAACCACTTCTCTAGTCACAGGCCACTTTTTAATGGGTGCATCAGATATCCAGAGCCTTAAAAATCTTTTTGCGCTGTTCCATACAGCAAGTATTAAAATAGTAAAACAATTAAGACAATATAGGGTTTTTAGTGTAATATAATTCATTTGGTTACCTATGGTTACCATGGGGCAAGCTGGTTGGTTAAATGAACCGTTGGAGACAGAATTTCAAAAAGGGAAAGGGGAGAATGAAGCAAGGAAATGAATGAATGTGATGCTGCTGAGTCTAAGTATGATCAATTTTAAAAATCATGCTTTTAAAGCAAAATTTCATTTTCACAGCCTGATAAGCAGAATAACCTGCTAGTGATGGCTGCTGTTGTTGTTGTTGTTGTTGTTGTTGGGCGAGTTGGACTTCCGAACGAGGTTCTTTCAATGGCATCGCATCCCGTAAAGACAAGTGGCCCGTTCTCTGTCGAGTCCTCCTCGTTACTGAGAGATGTTCGTCGAGCCGACAAACGGCCCGGTCCCCGGACACCGTGGGCCCCAAGGACCTGGGAGGTCTCTCTCACGTCGGACACCAAGGAGATGTCGTACAGCTGTTTCACGCTATGGCGATCATCAGCGACAACTCTCCTCCGACCCCAGCCTGGGATCGAACCCGGTACAGGAGCAACAGTCCCCTTACGGAGCTAACCCGCTACCACCTGCCCCACCGGGCCGGCTCTGCTGTTGTTGTTGCACATGATCGACTTACCTTGGTGTCTTCTGTAAGCCATAATAGTGCTTTGCCTCCTTGTAACAGCTAAGCTAAAGTGAAATATTGACCATAACATTTTTTTTCTGTCCATAAGACAGCAGGTAATTATTAAATGGTTGGTACAGTGATGGTCAAAAATTACGGCAACACCTTATGTTTCTAAAAAAAAATATCCAGAGCTCATTGTGTTTGCATGAGTGGCTACCGTGTAAAACTGCATTCTTGATATAATAAAATCAATTAAGCATTGTTTTGGTTTTTATAGGGCTTTTGCACTGAAACAACCTTAATATATCCATTTCTTGTGGAGCTGCAACTATAGAATTATACAGCCATAAACTTCAGTAAATACATACTTTGTGATATTGTTTTAATATTGAAATTGTAACCAAAACAAAAGCATGAACATTGCATTAGTCACATTAAAATCACACTTATGTAAAGAGAAGGGATCTGAATTATTACAGATTCAATAATTTTTGGCCATCACTGTATCTTGTTTGTTTGAACCTCATCTGGTAATATACTAACTTTTACAGCACAGACTTGTGCAGAACATAAATCATAAATATCATAGAGTATGCACTAAACTGCTCCCACAAAGAAAGATGCCAAATTTTACACTTAGCAATGATTATCTTCCGGAAAAAAAAACCTGATTGTTAGAAGGAAAAAAAAAATGGGGGGGGGAGGAGATATTAAGTTTAACAAATTAGAATTATGTAAAATGTGCTAAAAAAAAAGTGAGTCTGATGTAAGAACTTGCTAAAGGTTTGGCAGAGGTCAGAGCGAGGGAGAATTCTTTGAGTGGGTGAGAAAATGAAAGCAAATGCATTGTGACAGTCATCTCCTGGCTGCTTGACAGTGGAAAGAAATTACTTAGCTGGCTGTCCCAGGGATTTTCACAGAGATTCTATGCCACAGAGATAATAAAAGGACATAAATCGGGCACCTGTCACTACAATGTTCACACTCTGGCCAAACAGCCCCTAAGCAGGGCCCCATTTGTCAGAGAGCTGTCAGTTTTAGGGGCAAAAACAAGGGAGGCAGGCATCATAAAAAGTTACTATTCTCAGGATTGGCAAATGAAACAGGTGAAGAGCAGTATTTTGACAGCTGGAGAGCTACTGATGAGCATGTTGTGTGGTAGACCATGCTGTACTTTGTCTGCATGTTGTTGCTGATTACTGAGATGATAGGAATAGTATGGTGAGCCAGAGAGGGTTGTAATCAGTCTGAGGTACTCTACCTGCAAAGAAATTTTTCAGTTTGTAAAACTTCTGCTGGAAGGACATAAAAGGGAGGAAGGACTTCCAGGGAAAGCATTTTCTTCTCATTTGTTTGGCTGGCTAGCTTTCCACTCCCAAAGCCTGAAACCATTTAATGGGAAATAACTCATAAAAAAATCAGGCACGAGATATTTGCAGCGCATTCATTATTTTAAAGCAACATTATTGCGTATTAGCAAGAGCACACAACTTGTGAGGTCATTACGAAGAGAAGCCATTATAGTTTTTGAGTTGCTTTTATTGTTTGTTTTTCTGTAACCATGGAAACTAAAAGTTTGGTTAAAATCATTTGATTGAATTCTTCTGAAATCATTATGTTAAATAAAAAAAAGTCATCCTTGGTGCTGCCAAAATTGTTACAGAGAACCATTTCCTAATGAAACTGCAGAAGAATCATTAATTTATTAGTAATTAGTGTTGGCATAGTAATAAAGTAAACGATCTGCAGTGAGGCCATATTTCTTTTACTGCGGGAAAATTTCTGGTTGTTTTTGTTGTTGTTGTTTTTTTTTGAATTATGGCAACTGTTTTAATGCGGATTGAACTCCGAGCCAAACATATTTAAAGAAAGAAAAATAAGCTAATAGTGAATCTGTTTTTCTGTTTCTTCTTCTTTTGCTAGAAAAAAAAGTTAAGTTTTTTTGCATCTCCAGACTGAGGAAGGGTTAGGGTGGGGCAAAGAAGTTTCCTCGATTTATACCAGCCAGTAAGAAATCTGATTTACCATAATACTGGGGAAATGCTGTACTGACCTTCTATATATTCACTGGTCTCCAGCAGTGCCTTTATAGTTTGGGGACCCTTTTTTTGATAACTAAAGAAGCGGTTAAGCCCAAAAAAAAACAGTTGAAGAAAAAAAAAAATCCACTATTTATAACTTAGTTTCAATGTTAAAATGATTAAATGCATATTGGGAATTATTAATAGCTTAGATATTATTATATGGATACTTTGGAATCTGACATTTTTTGTGTTCTAAATCTTTAGAAACAGAAATAGGAAAAAGTAGCGACATCAGAATCCATATCAGTCCAGTTTATGGGGAGACGTGTATACTTATTCGAAAGGTTTCCAGTGGTTAGAATTGCTGAGATTCCTGAGAAAATAAATGATGCAGGTAAGTCATTACAAAATGACTGTGGATAACGGAGTAAATTAAATCTGTTCAATAACGAGCAGCATTACTGACCACACGTGGAGAATCAAAGCCAAGAGAATGTATCTATAGGTTTTAATAACTCCTGGCTTTCTGCATCTTTGTGGCAACTTAACTGAGCATTCTACTTTGTAGGTTGAGTTTTCAAACAACTAAACTCAGCTTTAACTCTTACTAGACTGATAGCTGGCATAGTTCCTCCCCCTTGCCTGTAAGAGCCAGGTGATGGTGTGTATTTTTAGGACCAGGGATTTCATAACCGTTCCTTTTACTGACACCAGGTGAAAAACATTTCACAACTTACTGGGACCAGCCCTTCCCCCCTTTTGTTTTTGTTTGTTGCTTAATGGCAGCTAAAGACCCTTGTGGTCAAAAAGCCCTGCCAGCAGTTTTCTATGCAGGGTGTGTGGGGGGAGGGGATGGCAATGAAGAAAGTTGAATCCATCTTAGATCTGTTATCTTCATTTTGGAACAGCTGTTTCAGCACTAAGGGAATATTCAGAAATTTCTGGAATTCCCATTAATAGAACCAAAAAGGATCATCAGTCTTAACCAGAGGGGGGGGAGGGGGTCTGTAGATAATAGATATACATGTATTTTATAAGTTTTCAGTTTTATTGATCAGGTCGCCTTTGAACAGCAATGAAAACCTGTGTTTTGTTTTTTTTTTTGTTGTTCTATTTTTTTTTCTTTCTTAGAAATACTTGAGCACATGATGATTGTTGATGCTGAATGGGGCGCATTGGAGACTGCTTCATCTTCCTGCGTCTCTGGGTTCTGATACAGCTATTGAATAAAAGCTGGGGGGGAGGGGGCACTTCTGAGCCTAATGTTTTGACAAGACTGGTGAAAGTGAAACTGGTTTGGCCATCTGTCAGAACATTAAGGAAGAATGTGCGGAGCATATGCTTTTTCGCTATTACAGGTGGGTGTGGAACTTCATCTTTGGCAGGACGGGATCCTCTCTATGCACTAAAAAAAAAACAACACACACCACCCTGAATTCTCCACAGCACCCCATCTGTCATTGTCATGGAACTGTCATGGCTGATTCTCAATTATGCATGCTAACTAAGTGATAAGTTTATGTTAGAGATATTTGGTTTTCTCGTTCCAATGACATCAAGGTCGCTCTCGTGTACAGACAATATACTCTGCCTGCTGGCAAAGACGTGAAAATCTGTATTTGAAGTAAGAATACATCGCTGGTATTTTTCTTCTTTTTTTTTATATCTCCAGCATTTAATTGTTTGTGCAGTTTCCTCAGTCGCCATCACTTCGTGGCGAGGTTATGTTCTGACAAGCCACCGAACTAAATGCAGTTAAAACGAGGATTATAAACACTGTGAGGCTCTCTGCTGTCCAACGTGTTTTACATGTTTAAGCCTGTGGCTTGAGGTTGGTTATGGAATCGAAAAATTGCTGCTGAATCAAACCTTTTTCTTTTAATGATGAAAGGTTAATTATATCTTAAAAGGAAGAATGTATCAAAAGATAAGGAGGGTTTTAATATTTAGAAGTTGGTTAGACAATTAATTGAACTTTTTTTTAAAAAAAAATGTAGTCTTTCATAAGTTGTTTGTGTATTACGAGCACATTTTCTTGCACAAAATAATTAAGTATTTAAAACAAAAGGATGATATTTCTCTTCAATGATTCCAAGAGCTTATAACGGCTGACTACCTGGATATCGGTGAGATTTTGGCACATGCTGGTGGTTGGATATTCGGACCATTCAGCTCCAGGTTCATAAGAGTTCCTATAATTTTTTTTGTTTTTGTTTTTGCTTTTTTCTCTGAACCCACGATTTTTCCCCACACCCCGACCTTATTTATGCTTCTCGTTCTTACAGAAAGGCAGAAAAAAGGAAAACTTTTTTGTCTCCCGTTGCTTTTGCATTCAAACAATTTAGGTACTAAATGAAAAAGGTGAAAGGAAGGAGAGAGAGAGAGAGAGAAACAAGTAGAGTTACAGAGCCAGAGAAGGGGGAGAATTACAGAGAGTTGTTCGATCTATAATATGAAATGTAAGGAGCTAAGCTTTCACATTGCAATAAAGGGGCTCCTAATTCTCTTTTTGACTTAGAAATTCTTTTCTTTTTCTTTCAGTTTATTTGGTTTTAAATCTTCATTCTCTCAGGTGAACAAGTACCCCACCCCCCCTCCCTCTCTCCACCAATAATTATTTAAAATATGTGACAACAGGTCTGAGTACCATCACGTGATTTAATAATCTGAAATGTCCATCCGAACTAAAATCTGCACATTAAAAAAATGAAAGATTGGATAGTTACATGGGAAATAACTCACCCGTGCTTTTTGGTTGTTTCTTTTTTTCTTGTTTGACATCATGAAAGAAACAAAAAATAATTATATTTGACTGCCCCTGACAGCATCAGGTTCCTGATTTTCTCTCCGATTTCCGCATTTCAGTTGTACATTCTATATTTTCATTATACTCAAGTTACGTTGCTTTGTGCTCCACTTAGTGTCTCAGTACCACCCACCTAGAGAAGTAGGTGGGTGGATGGGGGGGGGGGAGAGAAGGGGAGTTCTTACAAAACATGTCGGCGAGTTTTATGAAGAAAGCGATTCTCGTTCTAGAGGATGTGATGACGGGTGAAATAATAAAAGACGTCTGTGTTTCCGATACTGGAACAAACAGCCATCTCTACCAGTCTACAGAAAATCAGAAAGAGGTCATTGGTGTACAGTCACAGAAATGTTTGCTGATAGCCAAAATATATATTATTTAATCTGTCATCACATCCCAGTGGAAATAATCTCCCTTGAATAGCCAGATGGTGGATGAGGCTTATAGTCAACATCAAGAAGATAAGCTACATGTTATACTACAGAAATGAAGGGGGGGACAGGAAGTCCTTCAGCTTTAACAAAGCCGCCATCCTTTCAAATCAGCTATCCAAAGCATTTTAAAATAAACAAACAGTGGTACATTGAACAGTTTGACCAGACAGACCATTTCATACATTCACATTACTTTTTAATAAGATAAAGGATACTAGGTTAGGAATGTCTGGTGTCTTCATTCTAGCAGGTTTATTTAACAAGTCTGGCATCGTATTTGTTTTGCACGAGTATACCTGATTGCTCTGTTTATCCCAATTTTAGGTTATTATTTATACAAAGATCTTGTCCACCATTACCACTAACAATAGGGCAGCCATCCAATCAGAAATCCTCCTCCTCAGAATTAGCATGACCTCACACTTATAACAGTACAATCCATTGGCTTATCAGCCCAAATATTTATTTAACTTGTTCAATGTGTACATGCAATGGTGGCCAGAATTATCACATTACCTGAGAATAAATCTGATAGGAGGAGTGAATTTTAGAAAGATTTCTCCTTAGCAAACTGAAACATTTGTCTTTGGATGTGTGGCAGCCATACAGCAGACAGATAAAAATTACGTACATCCATCCACAGTTGCTTCTCTTGAAAGTTTCGTATATTCACTTGATCCAGTGATCAATACATAGAGACTTTTCTGGGGGTACACAAGAACATTTTAGAAACATTTAAAAGAAAGTAAACTGCACACCTCAAAATTGGAGAGTAGTTTTGGCTAGTTACCATTGTACTCCACTAGCACCTTACAGATACACCTCAAAGTATGTACTTCATGGACTTCTAGCCACATGATGATTTATGGCCGTCTCTTCTAATGAAATTCTGATTGAATATATACATTACAAAGTATTTATATATTTTATTTATTTTTCCACATTTTATTAAACTTATTTAAGATTAATATAAAATGTAACATAGATATTGTCACTGGATTTTTGGTTAAAATTTGATTTTGTATGAGACATTGTATTACAGACTTCAAGAGTTGGTTCTGCTGAACAGTACAGTTGTCTAACATATGTGGATAAGTTCCTGGTTAAAGTTCGAAGGAATGAGCCTTCTGGTAGTGACACCTGTGGAAAGTGATCGGACTAAATGTGACTCTGAGCCACCTGACAAGAAACAACGCAGCATAATCCACCACTTCCTCAACGTGTTGTATGTAATGAGATGTTGTGGGATGGAGCCATGCAGTCTGCTCACTTGCAGAGACACTTAAAAACGAAAGGCAGCAACTTGAAGGATAAGCTCAGGGAGTCGTTTTAGAAGAAATTATTAGTTCTTCTCATTGCAAAAAAAAAGAAAAGAAAAACTAACTAAGAAGGCTCATACTATTATTAAAAATCTTTGGATACTTGTGTACGTCAAAATTGCTAAAAATCTGACGAATAAAAAGGTCCTGTGTTGTTTGGGTATTATAACAGAAATAGACTGCTTTCTGTAGTGAAGTAATAATAACTGATGCTGAAACTATTCAGGGTTTTTATGGGTTTGCTTTTTTTTTTTGTTGTTTTGTTTTGAACCAGGATTTTCCTTCAATAAAAGGGTATATGAGGCATCTCTGTCAACCAGTGTGGAGGTGTCAGGAGCCTCCTTTCTCTATAAATCAATGGAGGGATTAATTGACATGTTATTTCTTTTTTTTTTATTATTATTATTAAACTAAGCTTTAACAGTTTGTTGTGTATTGCCAATGATACGATTGTCCAATAGAGGGCAGGTGACCAGTAGATTTCATCAATTTCTTGTATTTGTCAGGTAACAAGAGGCCCTGAAAAAAAAACAACAAAACAACAACAACAACCTGTTGATTGTCTCCAAGCTGAAAAGACAGTTCCAGCAGCTAGGAAACTTGGAGTGGAGAGGCGGAGTCCTCGATGGCTGTATTTGTGCATGCCTACGTTCATTTTGGTGACCTAATCCCCTCAGCCCTGTCCAAACAACCGAGATCCCATCAGCAGCGGGTATTCCACGCGCTTTAAGATGGAGCTGACCCAGCGATTTGTACAGGGGGGGGGGAGGACTGGAACATCAGCTGCTTTCAAACAGTAAACACAGTTTAGCTCTTCCTAATTCATATTTCAAAACTTCTGACTGGTTGTTTTTGTAGTGAAGATGGAGATTCCGTTTTTCCCCAATTCAGTCTCATATCACACCGATGGATACGGAGCCAGCTTTAGACCTCTCTCCGGTACCAGATTTCTCACTGGCGGCAGTGCGGACATTTTCTATTTAAGACATATTCCGACCAAAAAACCATGGCAAAAAAAACGTACCATGACAGTGTTTGTTTGTTTTGTGTGTTTTTTAATCTCCCCTCTCCTCCCCTTTGCTAAACAGCATCTGATGTGGCTTCTAACAGGTCTTAAAGCCTACACTACAAATCACTAAAGAGAAAGAGATGTCTTTTTATCATTCATCAAACTTCAACAAAAAATCCTCTTTAAAACATATCAATAAATGCGTTGCAAGAGGGCACTCTACTCTGTTCCTCACGGATGCTGCATTAAATAACGGATCTGGCAGATCAAAGGTTGCTGGCCAAGACTTTATTAACTAAATCGGAAGTCAACTGACAATTTTCATCTCGTTTCTCCCATAAATACACATTTATGAGAGCACAGATGAGTGGAACGGAGGCATCAGAAACATTTGCATCACACGGTAGACCATTGATAAGTCATTTGAGTTATTTCGCAAAGAGTCTGCACCAACATTAAACATTTTTGGTTACTAGCTTTAATCCACAGTGGAATCTCAGCAGAGTCTACCCCTGGTTACCTTTGTTCCTACCACCCTCTCCTAGGAATGAAAGATGAGTTATTTTGCGGAAAATTCATAGCCAAATGCAATAAACCGTAAATTGTTCGTTTAAACCAACCACTATAACACAGGAAGAACTGTAAATTGGCCATTGAAATAGGAGCTCGTTTAATGGCTTTATGCTGGCAGAGATGTAGTCAAAGGAATACTGTGATACAACTTTAGATGTCTAGAGGTGCAGCACAGAGGACATGCTACCATGTTATAGCACTGGCTGATTTTTACCAAGTGCTTTATCACTATTGTAGTCAGGTGACCACTGGCTGCATGTGTTGGTGGATCGTCTAGGATCTCTGGAAATCGGGTATTATCGAGTGAAACAGGTTACTTTGTTAATTATGGGGTGTGCTTCCTCGGACCTATCGACACATTATGTAGCCCTGGTTTTCCCCACATTACATGAAAGAAATTGAATTATCTAAAGTCAAGACTTTAAAATAAAATTGTAATTACATAATCAATCAGATTTAGAGATATTTACGTTTCAGCTAAAGTTATTTGGTGTTTTTCTTTTACAGACAGGCAAATGTTGTAGATGTTGTTAGTATATAATCACTCATTTATAATAGACTAGTAACAACATATCGTCAACTCACTTATACCTTTTAGTTGTAAGCATTTTTCTACATATTTATTTAAATATTTCTTGACTCAAGAATACCTGGAAATTTTTTTTTTTAAATCTTTCAGATTAAATTCCTTTATTTATTTATTTTTTTGCCCCTTTAAAATGAGATATCCCCCTGTCTTTTAACCCTGGCATTCTGTACAGAGTTTAACGTGGTGTGGTAGTAATACCGATTTGTTTTAAATTAAGGTTTAATCACCCTGTTCTTTAAAAATGTTGTTCGACACCTGTTATGGGACTGACCGTGTTTTAGAACTAGTTGGCATGGAAAGTAAAGACACACCAAAGCCGCAGTTCTACCAGAATCCTCTTTACATTACACAGCGCGTATGATTTCTAGGAAAATGTATTATACCGGGTTAGAATGGCATCTTTGAGCCAGACCCCTTTTTCTCCCCTCCCCAAACCATGCTGGACCATAGCATTCAGTCTTACGGTGTAATTAATCTTCTGGGCATTTCTTTGATGTTATGGAACCATGTGATCTTCTGTTTCCCCCCTTTCTGTCTTTGATCCTTTCTGTGCCTTCATTTCTGATTTCACAGCCTCTGCCCCTGCCAACCAAGAAAAAAATTTATACTAATTCATTTGCCAGCCTTCTTGTTTGTGCTGTTTCTGGCATTCTTTCCAATTAACCCCTAATTATTCAACCTGAATCAGATTTCATTCCATTTTGTTTTGCATTTAATAAAACTGCAAGTGCTGATTGCCCAGCAATAAAGTCCACACATCACATGAATTTCAAAATGGTATTTGGTGTGTTTTAAACTAAACATTTTAAAATAATGTTATAAAAATTACTGGAGAGGGGGGGGAAAAAAGGGAGGGGAGTTGGGGTTAACTAGATTTAAAGATGAAGAACACCTAGGTTACTCTGACAATCTGTCTGTCTGCCTTCTTTTACACGTAGCTGTCGTTAACTCCCTTTTTTGTGTTAAACCGACTGACACGGCAAACAAAGGGGAAATAATGTGGGAGAGAATGAGAACGATACCAAGTACGGTAAGCCATGCAGGTATAATAATGAATGCTGGATTGAATTATTGCTCTGTGTGATGTATCTGTTCAATGTCTGAACTAGAGAGCAATGATAACCTGCGGAGTTTTATGGAATTAGGGGGGGGTTTAAAAAAAAAAACTTTCCACAGAGTGAAACAAAGCAGACAGAATATTGTGATAAGAAACAGTTGATGTATTGGATATGAGACATTATTTTCGTAAACCCCCGAGTCTCTCTCTCTCTCTCTCTCTCTCTCTCTCTCTCTCTCTCTCGTGGAAGTACTTCGTCGTCCAGACAAAAAAGATATCGATGTTAAAAGAAAATATTTTTTAAAAAAAAAAAATTGGGAAAGAAATTTGTTGCTACCACCTGACCTGAAACATCCATTGAATGTGCTTTGTTTGCTTGTTTCTTCTAGAAAAACAAGGGAAAACACACACCCCCCCCCAGAAACATGGGGTTCCATCCTGCTTCTGGCTTCTGTCTCTCCAAGAAGAAATGCCACGTGTGAGATTTTCTGCCCAGTGAGTCGCCGCCTGACTTGTCTGTGAGCGGTCGGTTTCAAAGGAAAAAATGTGCTTGAATATCAGATTCGCCGCGCATTTCACTTGAAGTGCGAAAGTCTTCATTAGACAATGGTGCAGTGAACGGCTGCTGCTTACAAATTCACACCAATGCAAATTCTGAAGAATGGAATTGCAGCCGACTCCTGGCAGAATGGAAATTTGAGAAAGGAAAAAAAACAGACATAAATCTAAAATGGCAGTATATTTGCATTCTGCCCAGTTAAATTTAAAGCTTATTAATAATAATAATAAGAAGAAATATTCACCAGAAAGTAAAATCTACTAGTTTGCTTTGCTGCTGGTTGAAAGTATTCTTTTTCTCGCTATTTAGAATCAAAAGAAAATGACTGTTGCAAGGTGAGCAAGTCTCTTCACGGTAAATCTTTCCTACTCAAGGCATTTAGGGCCTGTGAATAATATCTGATTAAATCTGGTGTGGTGATAAAAGGTTACAAGCCACATCTTCTTATTGCCTTTGCATTCACTGGTGGAATATACAGAATTGGAAATAATTATGCAGGATATGCACAAATAATGAGTAATTGCAACTGAGGAATGCGTATAGTAATACACATACACAGCAGTGCATTAACACCAAAAATATACGGACAAAATGAATACATTGTACAGTGCATTAGTTTGGGAACCGTTTGCTTTATCTACGTACATGACGCCTTGGTTTCGTGTTCCCATACAGGTTATCAGTGTATGGCTATGGAATGTTGTTCCAAATATCTCGTACCACCTTCCACAATTTATACAATTTGGCTTTTCAGTAGCTATGTAATCTCATGTAACCTCAGTGATTCTCACATCAGGACTTTGTGAAGGCCAAGGCATCCTTGTGAGTGTTCCATCAATCTCTTTACACTCCAGACGGTTTTTAACCATATTGGCTATGTGCTTAAGGTCATTTTCATGATGGAAGATAAATTTCTGCCCAATGAGATGTCTGCCTGAGGGAATGGCATGATGACAAGGACTGGTCCATACCTATTGGCATTTAGGATACCTTTTATTTTATGCAAATCTCTATCATCCTTGGCTGATATGCAGCTCCATACTTGTATTGATTCCCTTCCTATACCTCACTGTAGCTGACACACATGGACTATTAATTCCTCAATTCTTTTTCAAATAAATTGTCATCGATTATTGCAAAACAGTTCATACTTGGATTCACCTGTAAAGAGCATCTCCTGTTTCATTTCTGTGCCCATTTCAGCCCTGCCATTTGGTTGCCCTTTCTTGGCACAGGTTTTAGGGCAGATGCCGGCTCTGTATCATAGAAATAACTAATCACCAATAAGAAGAATTTATTTTTGGTCTTTGGCTTATCTAATTGGTAAATATGAAAGGAATTTTGTGTCGGGGGGTACTGGTTTGATGTGTTGCTGCAGCCATTTCTGTTGATTAATATTGCTTGACTGATGCTGCCCGCCAGTAGAGTCTGTGCGCGTGTCCCCCCAACCTTTCTTGATGTTTACACTGGTGCCACTTAAATAACTGTGTTTGCGATAATGTACCTAAACATCTTCCCTTATCAGCCAGCATCAGCCTTAAATTTGCTTACTGACTTTTCAATGCAAGGAGATTTGTTAAACGGACCTTCAAGCTGCGAAACTCCGCTGTCTCTCAGCACAGGAGGGTAGAGGTTGGGGGGGGGAGAGTCCCTGTTGGGGAGGAGGAAAGCAGAGACAAGTAACTCATCAATCACTGGCCAGCAAATTTATACCAGCCAGATAATTATAAGCTTTCTGATAACCTTTTCTGTCATCGTACATATGTATCCTTTTTCAGCCCTACCCTTCTGCCCCTGCTCCCCCTACACTTTGTAGTCCCTGGGTCCCCTCTATGATGCTTTGCAGATGTTATTCCAAAGTCCTTCCTCTGCACCATACACTCATTCATCAAGCTTGTTTAGAAAAACCTTTCAGATTGTAGAACAACACTATTGATGTACATACCAACCTGCCTCTATAGATACAATCCTGGTAGTTTTTGACCCCTGCTGGCCATTTACTTTCTCACAATTCTGCTTCTATGAAGCCCCTGAACAGCTAAGGTTGGCTTTGATCTATGTGATCATTTACCCTACCACCTCATGGATAGAGTAGCAGTTTGCATGACGATGTTTAGCAGAAATATGTTAATCTGATTTTCGCAGTGTTCTTTGGGATCATCCATCTTTATTTATTCAAATTCTCAGAAACTCCTTGTGTTTATCCATAACAGCAGGATACTGGCCCATCTTCACACTGGCTTCACCTTCCTGCTACAGTATTATCTGATGCCATTCGCTATCATTGGAACAACAAGAGCCAACACTGATGTCAAAATAGGTCATTCATAGTTTCTGTTGCCCCACAAAAAAATATAATGCCAGGTAAAACATTCTAAAATGACCAACTTTAAACGAATGCACATTTCTTGTGTGAACTTTCGTTTATAAAGAATTTGTAAATATTTTTCTTTATATTTTGGGGGGGAAGGGGCAAAGATGCGAAATCAAAATTTCTTTAGTTTTTTTTTTAAAAACAAGCGGCACATTGTTCCTGGAAGTAGATGGCGAAGCAGGTAAGTTTTAGAACTTATTTAAATATCAACAGCATAATTTTTCTTAATATGCTCTCTTTGTTTGCTTCATGTGATAAGACATTTTTAAAAATTCATACCTTGGAAAGTCAAGTGAATAATAGAGAGTCAGGCATGTCTACTACCCACCCATCTCCCTTAGTTCTCCCCCCGACCTTTTTTTTTTTTTTAAAATCAGACGAGACCATTCAGATGGTTCTAAAAATGCTTCAGTTGGTTGGGAGTCAACCCAAGTCAAATAAGTTGTTTTCATTCATTGGCTCAGGGAGTTTGGGTTAGGGTTATATAAAGTTGCTTAAATTCCCATGTTCTTTATTATTTTTTCAGAGACTAATAAATTAGTAAGATACACTGGATTATTTCTTTTTAATTTCTTTTATCCTTACTTTTCCAAACCATTATCCTTCCTCTTGCATCATCATGAAAACTCAAGTAATTTCTCTCTCATTTCTGTGATTTTGTTATCCACACATGTACAGGATTTCTCTTGATTTTATTGTTTGTCCTTTTTAAAGTTAAATGGACATGTATGTGGCTTTGCAGACACCTGTTATCGTTATTAAATACAAAGTAAGCATCTTCACATGCCTATTTGTTCCTTTAGATTCTAGCCATTTATATTTCTCTCATTTTTCTTTTTTTTTTTTTTTGAAGAGCAAACATTTGGATGGAGATGCAGCTGCGTAATTTCACTGAATTTTTTAGGCTCTTTACCAAAGCGAAGTAAAACAATAGGTAAATTTTAGAATATTGTGCTTCAAGCTCTAACCATCCCTTCGTCATGGCGACTTGACACTGAAAAGCCTTACAAAAAAACTGTTTTCACTTTGTGGTACAAAGAATTTATCAGATACCAGTAAATACTGGTTGCAGTACAAATGTGATAATTAATAATACTAATAATAATAATAATAATAATAATAATAATAATAATAATACTACCTCCGTGGGTTAAATGAAATTTTAATTTTCCTCATTGTCTTAAAGTGAAAATGCATGAAATTGAAACAAGTTTTTAAAACAACATTCCCATGATGCAATGCTTTGGAAGTTGAGAAATCACTGAGCTCCAGTTGATGATACAGATAATATTTATAATTCAAAAAAGTCACATAGGGAGGATTGTTCCCATGTTTATTTTGGATAGAGTGGAGGTAGCTTTTTTAAAAATCTTTTTTTTTTTTTGCATTGCATTGTGGGAATAAACATTTTCTTAAGTATCAGTGGAATGTGGCAAGCTTTAGACATATGTTGTCTCTTTCCCCCCTGCCATCTTCAGTACCAGTGTGTGCAATTTTGGGAAATCACTTAATAGAACTAGAACACTGATGAAATCCATTTGATTGTTTTATGAGACAAAAAAAATAATTTCATTATTTGTTTGAATAAATCTACAAGATTTTAAATAAAAGGAATATTTTAGTACAATTTTGCTTTATATTTAGGATATTTTAGTACAATTTTGCTTTATATTTAGGTTTTTGTCCCCAATTTTTCATGTTTGCGGATGTTGAATTATGAAAGATTACCAAGAATTTTCTGTCTATTCAATGGTCCTTTTTAAGATCTTTGCCCATGCTTGTAATCATCAGATTGTGTTTGTTTAATATGCAGCCTGCTTCACACAAATTCTTACCTGTGCATTCTTTCTCACCCATTCAACGTTGCATCACTTCATTTGGTAAAGCCAGAGAATTCCTGGTGCTGCGTCTTCAGCGGTTGAGTCTCTAGTTGGTTGGGATCGAATTACCATATTTTGTGGGTGCCAGGTAGCATAAAAAATTTTGTGATGATGATTTGCCTTGTGACTGCACTGTGATTCTTTTAAATAACCAGTGGTTAGTTACATAAACTACCAACAGCAGCAAGCTAATGATTCCAGGAACTCTATGGAAGACCATAGGCCAGTTCACAACAGGCTAATAGTTCCAGAGACTTTACTGAAGTGCAAAGATTGTAAATAGTTTCACAATAGGCTTGGGTTTTAAGAATGTGGACAAGGTTAATTTTATTTTCACTTGTTACAAGTTACTAGTATTAGGGGTCATAATTATAAACTGGCTAATGCGGCCGGTTGTGGAACCAACCCAGCTCCCACCACCTACTCGCAACTTCACACACAAGCCCCAACAGTTACACCACACACACACCCCCCAAAAAAGATCGTTTGCTTACCAGAAAAAAAATTTTTTTTTAAGTATTAGAATTGATAATGGCGCAGAATAAATTACTAAGGATTGTAGCTGATAATACAGATAGTTTTAATCAATTTAAGAATTACATTCCTGGCCATTTTGCTTTCTTTGGGGCCCTTGCATAAGCCAAAATGGATTCCTGAATTCTTTTTTTTAAAAAAAAAAGAGTTAAGCCCTGTTTTTATTCTATTTAAAGCTGATACCTGTGGTTTTCCAATGGCAGAGTATCTCTTAAGTGATTTTTTATTCAATAAAATTTTGTGTAAATTTATTCAGACATTTGAAAGAAAACCAACAAAAGGCTTTGTTGAATGAAAAATTTTTTTAAAAAAGGCAAAACGTTGGTGAGAAGTGACATCAATTAACTGCTGCACTGTCAGACAATTTTGTGTTTGGTTACGGTCTTGGGAGATTTGTACTCTCTCTCTCTCTCGGAACTACCAGTAAACTATATTGGCTACAAAATGACGCTGCCTTTTGAAATCACTCGAGCCAGGAGCTAGGATAATTGATTACTGTAAATAAACATGATTTAGTTCTGTCAGTCGAGTATATTTTCGCCGTTTTTGTCATAAAGAGACATGTTTTGTTGCAATGCAATATTTTTCAAATGCCATAAATAAGTACCTTCCCATCCCTGGAGGGACCAATTAGCCACCAGTAGTGGGGGGAGATTTGAAGTTATCTAGATTGGAGGAAAATGAATTGAAATCTTCAAACACAGAGACAACTTACAAAATGTAGAGCCGTCGAGTTCTGTTCATCTAATCATCTGAGCAGAAACAATAATCCTTTCTCATTGGAAAACATAATCCCTTCTGAATCGAACCGTGTTAGTTAATTGAATAAAGCGGCCCCACTACACAGAATAGCTGGTAATAAGAGATGAAAATTTCATGAGGTGGCACCGGGCCTTAATCTTGCCCAGTTGTCTTCTGCCGATTTCTGATTACAGTCTGCTCCTGCGGGAGACACGTTGTTTCCAGAAGCGGTCAATTGGCTGACAAGCCAATGGGGCCAGGGCGCGGAAAAAGATAGATTATTTAGAGCTTTGACTAATTGAATTATTTCTGTGTAGATTGTGTGTTATGAAAAGATACTAGGAGAGGCGAGCACCTCCAAGGGCTCGGAATTGATAAATATGACATTGATAGCGATGCATATTGATCATACGTGGACACCTTGCCGAGCACAGTCATTAGGTGAGTTTCACTGCTCCTGACTGGTTTGCCCACAACAGACCAATCAGAACTCTGTCCCCCTCCATTGGCGCTAATGACCTTATAATTTAGCTTCCCATTGTGCAGAAAACAGCTCAGCTTTTCTTGTCAGGCTCAATCACCTAATAATGCATCAATGTTTTCACGTGCACCCATCTCTTCAGGCAGGAACGTGTTAAAACGGTTGTCTAGACATCGCCTGCTTTAGAAAGACTCTGACCCTTAAAACTGAGAAATTACCCATGGGTCGCTGGTTTTGCCATAGCGCTGTCCCCTTAGTTTTAGTTTGTCTTTGTCTTGTGCCGGTGGGGTTTTCGGAGGTACATTAATAACTTTTAGGGAAACATTAGCTCTGTTTAATTACAGTTCATACAAAAGGGGAGAAAAATTGTAGCATTGAAAGTTGAAAAATATTTATTATGAATGAAAATTTAAAGAAATATTGGCGTATGATTTTCTCTTTTCCCCAGCTGTTGTGTAATACCAGCCTTATGGTTGAAGAAATATTAAATTATCTGGGAAAGTTTTAGCATAGATTCTCTTTAAAATTTCATATTTTTAAGCATTTGAAGTGTGCAGAAATATTTAAATTATTTGATTTATCTTGGTTTTGGGTTTTAGATGCTTCAGAAGTCTAGCAGATGTTTTCCTCATGGTATGTTTATCAAGTCAGTCAAAGAAAGCAGTGTCTGACATTGTTATTTTTATGAATGCACAAGGCACTCTTTTTGGTTAAATTGGACTACAAATAGTTTTTTTTTAACTTGCTGCTCTTTTGTCTTTCTATATCTCTATTTAATTTAATACAGGGGGGGTTGTTTGTGTGTTTAAGTGATAAGAAAAATGTATATATTTTCAACTAGATAATGAAAGCAGAAAACACTGCATTCACATTATATATATAATATAATTAGAACCAAAACCATAAAAAGTAGAGGAACAAGTAAAATAGTATTATAGATCGAGTGATGTTACTTACATTATTTTGGCACTAAATAAATGTTACTGTAAATACTGCATCTCTCTTTTTAATTTCAAAATGTATTAGATTTAGCTATAACAGTTTCATTTAATTAATAGATAAAGCTGAGGAAAACATTGTGGGTAACAAGTCTCTTCATCTAAGGCAGAGAAATATTTAAGAAATACAATTCATTAATAATTTTCACTGTCATTGCTAACAGATAGCTATGGTAACTTATGCTAGTCATCCACACTCTTCTTACTAGATATGCATATTCTAGTATAAAGTTTTGACAGCTTAGCTAATTTATAATTATGTCCTTTAGTTTGATATTGACTTTGATGCATAATGGTAAAATTTATTTTGAAGAAGAAGCAAAACTGAATTTTTTGGATGCATCTAATGTTGTTTGGTTTTTTTAAGTTTCATTACTCTTTTTTATTTGTTTATTTTTGAGAACCATAATGTTACACACACTCACATACATGCACACGCACATGCATGCGCACACACAGAGAGAGAGAGAGACATATGCATACAATGTGCATTCACTTGCATTCAAAAATAACTTCCCATTTTAACATTTTTAATGACACTGCATTATACCAGGAAAAGAAGAAAAAGAATTTTTTTAATGTGATGAACCACACATCACAGCATGTCAACCATTAATTGTGATGTTATCACTTTAAGTTTTTTAGATAATTATGGACCCAGCAAAGTTATTTCTATGAACGCTAAATTTAGTTCATTCTAAAGGTATGATGTTATCCTGTTCATCTGATATCGTTTCTTATGCTTTTGTACAAATGTTAATGGGTCTCATTTATCGATGACTACTTTGACTTTGTTTGTCAGCTGAAAATGGCACCCAAAAAGAGATTTCCTATGAAACAGGGCTATTGATTATTTTCCCTCATAAAGCTGGCTAGTCTCAACAAAAAAGTTGTGGAGGAAATGATATTACAGGGTGGTGTGCAAACAATCATTAAAGGCCAAAGAGCCAAGTAATAAAGACACCCGAGCAAGAGTATAAATTTCTTCTGCAAAAGTTTAGAGCAAACTCTTTCTTAACAAGTGGCTAATAGGCTGCTAAACACAATTCCTTTGCTAAAGCCAGCATCTTAATGTTCGCCACCAAAACACAGTTAAGAGAGGCTGAACTGACTGGCTTGGAAGCAGCTAGAGACCCTTTGCACAGAAAAAATTATTTGACTGGGCTAAAGAACATTAGGACAATAGCAATGCTGTAATGTGCTGTTGTTTGATGAGAGCAGGTTTGGAATATTTGGTGCTAAGCAAAGGTAGGATGTTAGGGTAAAAGCTGGAGAAACATATATATGGAAAACTTTGTCTTACAAATTAAGCATGCTGGTGAGAATGTGGAAGGTTGCATTTAATTTTTTAATTATTCAGCTGGTGATCTGATGAAAATTGTTGGGAGAGACATCACAGTATTGTTCAGTGTCCTACATTTTCTTTGATAGGTGACAGGTTTATGCTGCAACAGGATAAAAGTCAGAAGCTCAACACTACAAAGCTCAGTACATTCTACCTTGTTGGAAAAAAATTAGATGGGCTTCCTCAAGCCATGGACTGGTCCTTTTGATCTTCAGACACAAACCCCACTGAATTTGTGCAGGATTAACCTATACCAAAGAATCAAGAGGATAAAGGTACAACCATTGCCAGTCAGTTATGGAACTGCTTACAAGATAGATGAGGTTCACTCACAAGGGAGTAGTTTGGAAACTTAACAGGATACCTGAAATATGATGATGCAATATGGAGAATTTCATTTTTCAGCACATGTGTTGCAACTCTAGCATGTGTTATTTGCATTTCATATCCAGTCTTTCTCCTGTTGCCATAATTAGTTCCAATACTATATATATCTTGGAACTGCATCTTGTCTTTTTTTGCATGCAGAGGGTTGAGAGAGTACAGGTGGGTAACTCAGCTCAAACCAACTTTACTTAAATTACTTTATTGAGCAGGTACTGCTCTCATATTATTAAAAATATCGGCCATAACTGACTACAATATGGCAACCAAAATATTATTGTTGATTTTCTTTGTTGTAAAAATTATTTACTTTGTCTGTTGTTTTTTTTTTTGTGTGTGTGGGGGGGGAGGCGGAAGAGTGCTTCACTTTTCATCATTATCAGCTTTATCTTCTTTTTTTTAAAAAAAAATAGATATTTTTGTCTCTGGTAGTAAAATCAGAATTGTGCATAACGACAGTGTGGTGCAAGAGTCCATCACATCCCGGTGCACATACGTTTCACTGACATCAGAACTTTGATGGCTACAGATGGCTGGCAGCTGATGGAAAATGAAAGAAAAGTCAAAAGCTAAATACATTTCCTTAATGAGGTCTTTATTACTGTTTGTGGAAAATTAAATAAGCCCTTTCAGCAGTAGTTTTCTTCTGGATTTTTATTTACTTGTTTGTCTGTTTTTATATTTTTCTCTCTCCCATTGGTAACTAATTATATACCGGAAAATCAGCTCAGCACTGCTTTGTTTATTGATCTCCAAGGCGAAAGTTTCATTGCATGATGAAGGATTTGCTTTCCCACATTTATGTAGGGTTAATTCTTTAACATTCTGTTTGAGGCTCTGATGAAACGGGGCAAAGGAAATACTTATTTCCTTATGTTTATTAAGCAGTCCAAG
The DNA here is from genome assembly GCA_018389105.1 of Nautilus pompilius. Taxonomy (NCBI): domain Eukaryota; kingdom Metazoa; phylum Mollusca; class Cephalopoda; order Nautilida; family Nautilidae; genus Nautilus; species Nautilus pompilius. Next base: position 31,706 of record JACATO010000966.1, on the reverse strand, counting down.
CGTGTGCTCGGTTTTTATTGAAGTGAATTAAAGTCTCTATGATCACAGAGTCTGTAATCACACTGGGTACCTCTTTTGCCTCACTTCTTGGCAATACTGTTTTCTTTCTTAATTTTTATAAAGTTTTTGGGAGGGGCAAGGGATGCGATCAAGCAGCTGCACTGTACATTCAAGATTATATCTATTGCAAAATATATATATATACTTAGGAAAAGATGCTATAAATTAGCCAGGTTTTTGTGCATGTGCATTATTTGAAATAAGGAATAAAATCAGTGCCCCGAATGTATGAATTGTAAGAACGACTTTGATCAGCCCAGTGTGAATAAATGGATGAGATTTTAGATGTAAACTGCAGCATGTGTCTGCGTTTCCTGCCCTGCCCAGCACATTCTTTGGATGTTTGTCGAACAGCATTCAACCGGCTTTGTCAGCTTCAATGAAACAATTTTATTTGATGTTTAAAGATAACAATTAAAAAAAAAAAATTGTAATTGCATGTGAATGTTATTGCAAGACATCAGTTGCATTTAGTTTAGGTTATTTGCTACAATGAGGTGGCAGGAGGTCATTGTAGTTTGTTTGTGGAAGGTGCCCCACCCTCCTCCCTCCCTTCAGGTGAATAAGCAAACAGAGCAACCGTTAATTTGATATTTAAACTGGTTTATACTAAAATTTTCAACAGCTGTCGCTGGTGAGTGAGTTTGGTCATACACACTTTTACATTGGCCAAAAACACTTTTTTTCTAGTATCAGGCTCTGTGTACTGAATGCTTTAGACAGTTTATATTTATGACCCCTAATGTTTCTTTGCAGTAGAGAGCGATGGTTATAGGAAAAACTGTGCAACTAAGTTAGCATATGCAGAATCTAAAAATTATTTATCTGTAATAAACTTTAATAATCAGCATTGTGTTCAAATCATAAATACCATTTAGCTATTCATAATTTACAGGCTTGCATTTATATATTTCATTTCACTTTTGTCTTAAATGCACTGAATCAACTTATATGCAGTACACTGCAGTTTCATAAGTTTGCTTGGTGAACTGGAACCATGAAAAAAGAATAGTCTTCAAATATTTCTTAGTTAAACAATTTCTTTTTTTAACAAAAGAGAACTTAATAAAATTATTTACTTTTTAGATTACAACATCTAATATAAATATTAGATGTTGTAATTCCCTGGCAGCAAGTGTGAATGTAATGCTCTGTTCTGTATTGATTGTTCTTTCAGATGTTTCTTTGCCACGTTGGTCAGTGTAATCTTGTATCTTTTCGCATGACAGGATTCTGCTACATGTGTTTATGTGAGCAATATTGTTGCTTAATGAGCTAGCTCTCTGCACAGGTGAGTCAGGTAAGGGGGTGGCGGCTGCTGGACTGGACACTGTGTTGTGAAAAATCCTTTTATCCATTTTGATTTTTAACTTTCACAGCTGATTTTGGCATTCACCGCACAAAAAAACATAGTTACAGTTTTAAGCCAAGAACTTTTGGGATTTCCCGATGAAATGTAATCAGGGTCATAATAAGAGAAAGTTAACTTATTTTTCCCATAAACTTTGGGAGGAAAAAAGAAAAGTTTAGCAGAAATATCCTCTCATGTGAACAGCTACAGACAGAGGAACACACTCCTGCATAGGCTAGCCAACGATAAAGTCGTATTATATCCAGGTAAAACTTAAGAGACAGCAATGTGCCAGTGAAGGATGGTGTGAGGGGGAGTGGGAAGAGAGAAGGAGAGAGAGAGACTTCAGAGTGAACAAAATTTCTCAAATTAGCACAGTGAAGAAATCCATGTTTTTAAAAGAATATTTAAAATAATAAAACAACAACTTTTTTTTTATTTCATTTATTTAATTCCATCTCAATTTTTTTTTTTAAATCATCTTGCTTCCACAACCAGTCTAATGTTTAGATAATTCTTCTTGACAATACGGAACACTAGGATGGAGAAATCCATTGTAAAATGATATAAGTAGCAGGTAAAATTCCATAAGTAGAAATCATCTGGCTTCAAAGGCTCTGTTGCCATCCCCTGTCTGCTAAAACATTACTTTTGCTTTTAATCTATTACAAATATTTATGTTTGTCTGTTTGTTTCTTTTCAATGTCACGACAGCTCAGTTCAAAGGGGCCTTCCCTGATTAGAACAGGAGTCTTCAGTGATGCAACCCAAACAGCATCGTGTCTCATCCAAGTTCCAAAACTGAATCTATGGCTACAATAGATCCACTCTACTCTCAAGGTCAACTACCTGTGTTTTTGGTCTTGTTGCCTTTCAAATTAATTTCTTTTTTTCTACCTTTATGGAAAAATTGATTTTATTTTTATTTTTTTAAAAATATTTTAGATGCTAAGTGTTACATGCAATCTAATCACATCTGTGGCTATGCATTTATGTATTTTTAGGTGAATACTTCCTCAGCTCATCTGATAATTAGCACCAGTCAGAAAACTTGTTTTTTTTCTAGCAGTAAAAAGATTTTTAAAAAAACAACAACAAAAGATATATTTTTAAGGAACTGGCAAGTTACTGTCCCATCATTCTGTCTTTCTCATTGCGAGTTACACAGTCTTATTTATTAATCTTTCAAGATCCTTAAAGATGATGATGCAAAAGCTTCATCCCAGATTTTCATCAACCCTGACACCCTGAATGACATAAAGTAGCTTCAATTTTTTTTTAAAGTGTTACCATAGATCATGGAATTTACATATTTTCTTTTTAGGTTGCTATATTTGAAACACGTTGGAGTGAAGCAAATGCTTTGAAAATTGCAGTATTAATGAAGGAAAAAAATGTGGAAGGGGCCAGTTTCGTATATGTTACGAGACTTCCCTATCTCCGGGATTTAACAATATCTCTAGGTTTGTCAAAGATTAAATAATAAACCATAGGAAAAACCATCTTTGCTCAGAATCACTGACTGAGCATAGTGTCTGTTTGCTTCATTCTCGGTTTGCATTTTTTTAAAATTTGAGCCTATACATCACCAGCCACAGCCATTGGCAGTGAGGGTTTCCGTTTGACCTTATTTGATCTTTTTACATGCGTGTGTAAATTATCAAAAGGCTTACTGTTTGAAAATTTTGGCATCTTGGTACTGATGATCTTCTGTGGCCATGCATAGCTCACTCTAGCAAATGTTATTTTTGGGTGAGTTAGGGGCATTGGCTGGAAGGTTTAGCTGCTGCTTCACCTGATGCTGGGTAGCAGGTGTCATAGTGAGAATAATTTTTTTTTAAATTTGTGATTGTACAACAAGGTCTCTTAAGGGAATTAGTTTCATTTGCATTTAGTTAAACAAAATTCAATAGAATCAAGAAAAGGCTAGATGCGTTCTTTACAAAAGAAAAGTAGAATCACTAAATAAAAGATTAGATGACATATTGCTAACTTGGAGAAATAGCGCAAACCACAGCAGAAGGGTAATTTGCCCCCCCCCTTTTGCCAGCTTTAAATATGAATGCATTAGGCATCAATGGATCGTGTCCCTTTAGAAAGGCGAGCTGCCACATATCGTACCAAGTGATTGTCGCTTCCCTCAGTTTCATGCTAACCCACCTTTGTCGACAATTATTTTCAAAGCCAACAAATGGTTTGTTGAACAATAAAAGTGCATTCACCTGTATGAACTGAAGCGATGACTGTGCCAGATACCCATTATCGTTTTTCAGTTTAGATTTATGGGAGTAGCATTGGGGATCATTTTCTCTCTGACACTTTAGAGTTGTTGTTTTTTTTTTTTTTTTTTTGCTTAATCAAATGGTCACATGGTGTAGTTTCCGAGATAAACTAAACACGCGGACGGTTAGGCGACGACTACGTAGTACTTTCATGTTGTTACCAGTGTTTTTGCTGTTATCAGCTAATTTGCTTGGGAAATTTATTGAAAAAACTCGTTATGTTGTGTGTGTGTATCTTTGAGCGGCTAGGATCGTGAGCAATAACAGCAATTACTTCAGTATAAATGATTTGAGTATAAATTTGGATAAAGAGAAAGCTGGATAACCGTGTATTTCAATCTTTATTTTTATCTATTTTAGTTAATTCCTGGTTTTAATTGTTGATCATTGTTTGTTCATCAGTGTCTATATTAGTTGCCAGTTATGATGTAATTAGGATGCATTGCTTGTGATGGTAAGCTATGTTGGCAAAGTTGTCCACTTTGCACCATCCACAGGATGAGCTTTGAGCCCTTTGATATCTGACCATGGCAGGTGGAAAATAAGTAAGAGATAGAAGCTTTAACCATAAACCATTCCAGATTTGAATACAGCCAACATGGCTGACCATATTTTTATTGTTTGAGTCCATCTATGCACTGTACATTTTTAGCATTTCATGGTTTAACAGTATATTGTTGCTAACCAGAAGGTATTTTTTCTCAGTATTAAAAGTTATAAATTTGATAAATTTCTATAAAACCTAGACAGACCATGATAAACCACAATTTAAAGCCATTTCCTGACCATCTATTGTTCTACCTCTATCATGGTTTAACCAGACATCGATAATATTAGTAGACCATAATACTGGCATACCATTTTTGTTGGTTTTATTTTTGCAACATGTTACTAATAGTCAGAATTTAACCAAACTACGCCTAGTGTAGCGTGGTTGAATTGATCGCTAATTAAAATTTTTATATTAGATTATTTCTTAGCAGAAATGTGGTTGTATAGGGGGAGACCACTGGGGTGAGTTGTTATAGGGGTTACTAAGTAAATGCATAGCGAGGTTGTACATTTAATTATGCATTACTGGTACTGCAGCGAATTTATTCCTGTAACCAACTAGCCCCAGTGGTTTCCTTTACTATGTATTGCCACCACTTTCGAGGAAGAGAGCACGGGATGAGAACTAGAAATGAAACTTGCCCCTGTGTGCTTAGTTATGGAAGAGAGTAAGTAGTTTGTCAAGGTGACAGCTTTTTAAAATATTTTTAATTGTCTCTAGATAAAAGTAAAAAAAGAAACTATTTACACAACAAAAAAATTTTTTCTTCCATCCTGACTATTGGTGGGTATACCTGCAATCAACTATCAATCACTTAGCTGCTTAATAAATGCAGCAGTCACTGGATAGGAAAGAATTATTCATCTGTAATGACAGACACCAAAAACCAGAAAAGTATTTACCGTCCATATTTAATGTTATGCGAATATATAAAGATGGTCTTTGTTGTTCTTTATGACAGTCATTAATGATGAAGTAAAGCTGAGTTGTTTTCTAGTGAGAGCTCTTCTTGAACTCTTGTTAACTCGGCCCTTCTTGCAGTCCTATCTTTACCACCACAAGCACCTACTCTGGAACACTGTCTGATGATGGGGGGGGAGAGAAGTTGGTTGCAACTACTTTCACAAGTCCAAAAATTGTTGATTGATTGCATCCATGAAATGTGCTGCCAAAGAAACACTCACGATAAAGCCAGGAACTCCTAAAACATGGGAACTGCTTCTTTGATATGCAGCTCTGGAAATTACTTGCTAATGAATTTTGTCTCCTACATACGAAAGGTGGGAAGAAGCATGACTTACGATAATTGTAACAAACCTGCCTCATGACAGCTTTGACGTGAGAGTAAATTAATTTGCATAGACATTGTTAATCCTCTGAGATTAGGGTTGCATACATAATCAGCTGAGTGGGTCAATACACCTAAGAAACCTGTCCAACTGCTGTGTGCCCCTGACATGGGACTTTGTCTGTGACAGAAGGATTTTTGTCGAGGGGGGAGTCAGAAAAATAATCACCATCTGCAGTTGTATTGCCTGGTGTGTGCGGATGTAAAGCACAGCACGCAAAGAAAATGGTAAAGTGTGTGTGTCTACACGCATTTCTTTTGAAGATTGATTGATGAATTTGTTGATTTGTCAGCCCAATTGGTAAAGGTCTTCCCCTTGAGGACCAGGTGTGAGTGTTTAGGAACAAATGTTTTTTTGTTGTAGACAGCGAGTTGGCAATCATCCGTCTTGTACAATACAGCCCTTCACACCTGAGAGATCAGTAACACAATTCTGGTTTAGGTTCACAGCATGCTAGTTATCCTGTAGCCTGGAAAAGCTCAGTCAAGGACAATAAAACCAAGACGGTTGTTTACTGTTTAGCCACCTAATCACGGCAGAAAGTGGACAATGGCAAGGCATTAGCGGAACTAATGGAGCTTGATGCCATGTCGCTCCATCACATCAATGCCTGCTGTCAGTCAGCCGATATCAAATGGTGTGGAGGAAGGGTTGGAGTTATTACGATTGCTTTAAACCTTTGTGTAAGTCCCCATGAAGATGCAATTATACACGTACAACCAATTGGCGTATCATGACAGTGCTTTTGTCGCTGGTCACACATTGGTCTTCAGGGCATTGTTCAGGAGAAGCAAGCGCCATGTGTTGAATCGTTTATCAGTTAATCTCTCTCTGTTTGCGGCCAGGCAGCAGCCGTGGATGCTGCAGTATTTAAAGGAAATTTGATATATCAATCAAGAAGTGTAGCGTTTGGCCGGCGTCCAACAGCCCACCCTGCTGAAGTTGATAATGTAATTTTGAATAACACTGAACATTTCATTATCACAAATGATATCCATAAATCACAGGCAATTTGTCTGAGCATGCTGAAGCCAAGAAAATTTAATTTTATAGATTATTTGACCATTATATTCCCTTGGTTTTTACTGAGAGAATAATGTAATGTTTGTCGCGACATGACGCTGACATCTAATTATTATTTATGAAAATCCAATACTTGTAATTATGTATGCCTGGACCATGCTCATCTAGCTGGGAATGACCAGTGACATGGGAGCAGCTATTGTCACTGGCTGACAAATAACTTACCATGAAGTTATGAAAGAAAAGAAGAAGAAGAAGGGAGGAGACAGAGAAGGGAAAATATTATGAAGCTGTTAGGAACTCAGGAGAACGAAGGTTTTCATTAACACTCTTACATCAAGAAATTGATTTTGTATTAGTTGTAATTAATCTGTACCATTATATATTTGTCTTTTTCACTCTCCTTTTTTTCTGTTTTTTTTTAATTATAAATTAAAATAATAGTTAAAAGAGGAACATTTAAGTCAAAATTTATTATTACAAATTCACTCTTTGTTTTGTTATAATTTACCTAAATTAGTTGTCTATTTTCTTCAATTTAAATCCATTAAAATTGATATCTAACCCAAGATGTATTATAGTCAATTTATTTTCTGTTTTATTGCAACTTATATCAATTATACTTTAAGTTTGCTTCTTTTTTTAAGAGAGTATTTGGCTTAAATTGAAATGTATCCCTTTTTTTAAGAGTGTACCCCTTTTTTTTAAGAGAGTATTTGGCTTAAATTGAAATGTACCCCTTTTTTAAGAGAGTATTTGGTTTAAATTGAAATGTACCCCTTTTTTTAAGAGTGTATTTGGCTTAAATTGAAATGTACCCCTTTTTTAAGAGAGTATTTGGCTTAAATTGAAATGTACCCCTTTTTTAAGAGAGTATTTGGCTTAAATTGAAATGTACCCCTTTTTTTCTTTTTTAAAGATAAGATTATTTCAGATCTGCAGATATCTACACACATCACACTGCTACTACCTATGTTAAGGTGCTATCTCCCATATCTTATGAAACTATTGCTCATTGTGATCCGAAGTTTTCTCGCAGCTGAGAGCAAAGCTGATAGAGTGTTAGGAACTGATTAACCATGGGTTCAAACCTGAAAACAAAAGAAATTTCAGTCGTCTTTTCTTAAAGCATATAAACACGCTGTGTTCACATCTTGAGCAGGCTGTACTGGTGGGAAAGCAGCATCTGAGAAAAGATGTCGATTTATTGTAATCTTTATGGGCATCAAATATTTAGAATGCACTGCACAACCGAAAGCATTGGAGTTATCGGGTTTGGACTTCAGTTGTTTAAGAGGAGAGTTGATGGAAAGTAAGGGGTTTGAGTAAGTGGACAAGGAAAGTGTCTGTCTATAGTTATTAGAGGTCATAAGCAATAACACTGGCCAACATTTTCTGCTAACTAAGATCTAACAGTTTTTAACTAATTTAGGGGCACTGATTTCAAAAATAAAATTGGTTTTTGCCCACCATGTCATGTTTTTGTTCTACGGGATCTTAAAATGGTTAACAAGGAGGATACACAAAATAACCATGTTTCTTGTGCCTGTGGGATGGTAGAGCTAAGGACAAGCATTGAACTCAGAAGAACTGGCTGGTGAGAACATGCTTAAATGTCGGAGAACCAAATATCAAAAACCAACCACTAGTAGATTGGGTAAAAATCATCTTTCCTCCTCTCCACATCAAACTGGGTCTAATGATGCAGTATGTTAAAGCTCTAAGCATAGAAGGTGACTGTTTCAATTACATATGCACAACATTTCCTAGCCTCAGTTATTAAAGAATAAAAGCTGGTGTCTTTGATGGGCCACAAGTCAGAAAACTGATGAGAAATCAACATTTCACAAGCTCCATGAATGATATGGAGAAAAGAGCATGGAATTCTTTAGTGGCTGTTGTGAAAAATTTCCTGGGAAAGAAAATAGCTGAAAATTACAAAGATCTTATTCAAACATTGCTTAAGAATTTTCATCATCTGGGTTTCAACATGAGCATAAAGGTTCATTTCCTCTACAGTCATCTTGATAAATTTCCTGAAAATCTAGGTGATGTAAGTGATGAGCAAGGTGAAAGGTTCCCATCAAGATATACAAGCTATGGAGGAGCGATACCAAGGAAGGTGGGATACTCACATGATGGTCGACTACTGTTGGAGTATTAAGAGAGACTGTCTGGAAATGAAGCACTCCAGAAAAGTCTACAAACAAAAATTTAATCCATGAAGGAAGAATGTGTCATTTACCGATATCAGTTAATGCAATGGTCAGCAACCTTTTTGGGTCTGCAGGCCGGATAGCTATGCAGTGTATGATATATACTACTAATATACATTTAAGTAGATTACATACATCGTACATATAAAAGTATATATACATTCTGTATTTATACTATAGCAAATTGTCTGGACTTCAGAGGGGTCTGTCCAGAAAGTTTTTCCGTAGGTTTAAAGGAAAAACAACGAAGTTTATGTAATTTTAGGTTAAAAAAAGGTACCGTATTGTACTGCAAGAATAGCAGGTTAAGGACTAATGCAATCAATGAAAAACACAACTTCCCTACCACAAACAAAATACTGTTAGAATAGGCAATTTTTTAATGAGACACCTGATTCTGTTTATTTTTCGATACTTTCTCAACATCAAGTGAAATAGTTGTCGGTGACAGGAGCAAAACATCATCCAGGTGGTCATAGCGCAGCCTTGTTCTTAACCGATTTTTTGTGTATTTCATTTTTGAAAAAAGTTGTTCGTAGGCGTAAGTGCCTCCAAATAATGATGCCATCAACTGCGCATTATGCAATAAGCTTTTATACTTTCCGCTGGGTAAAACATACTTTTTGTAGAAGTCAGTGGTTGATTCTGAATAAAATTTTGATTTCAAAATATCGTTGCATTGTAAGTCTATTAACTCAAGCTGATATTTTTCTGCCACTTTCTCCACATCTATGTCGAAAGGAGATCCAAATAGTTTAAATTGGTATTCATAGTGCTGGAAGTCAGCGAAACGGGAAGAAAACTCACTTCTCAAATCCTGAATAGACCTCACAAACATGTCTTGTAGTATTTCTTCTTTGATTTTGTAGATTTGGAAAATGAGAGTAATTTCCTTCCTGAAGTTGTAATTCCCACAATTTAAGTTTTCTTTCAAAAGCTGTAATATGACCAAACATCTCAAATATCAGCTTATTCTTCCATTGAAGCTTGCGATTCAAAGAATTCATGTGGGTCGTGATATCCACCAAAAATGTTAATTTGACAATCCACTGTGAATCCTGAAAGTATGAAGTATCTTGGCCTTTGCTCTCCAAAAATCTGGCAATCTCTTCTCTCAATACATAGACTCGTTCTAGCATTTTTCCGCGGCTAAGCCAATGGACATTTGAGGAAAATGTAAGGTCGCCATACTCTGCTTCAACTTGTTTTAGGAATTCCTGAAACTGGTGATGATTTAGTTCTCTTGACAGAATAAAATTCACCGTTTTCGTGACCACTGTCATAGTCTCCTTAAAATTCAATGACTTGACACATAATGCATCCTGATGGATGATGCAATGAAATTTGATTAATTTGTGGTCAAAACCAAGGTGGTTTTGGAGTAATGTTACAAACCCCCTTTTCTCTCCGATCATCGCTGGAGCTCCCTCCTATAAGCTTTGATAAATCAAGATTCGTTTTCATCATCCAGTTTATGACACTTTCAAAAATATCTGCTCCTGTACTAGTGTCCTTCATTGGAATCAATTGTACGAATTCTTCCACAATATCAAAAGCTGGTGTTACACCTCTCACAAATACAGCGAGTTGACAGGTATCAGTCATATCCGTGGCTTCACCGATAGCAATGGAAAAGTAATCCAGATTTTTTTAAAATGCCGCCTAACCCATTTCTGACATTTGTTGCCATTTCTTCAATTCGCCTGGTTACTGATGCTGCCGATAAACTAATTGAAGAGAATAATTGCTTTTTTTCTGGACAAACATCAACTACCTTCAACATGCATTCTTTGAAGAACTCTCCATCCTTTCTGCTATTAGTTTCGACACCTCGTAGCCAGCCAGTGTGTTCCTGTATGTTTCTGTAACCTTTTTAGTGAAAAAGGATGACTGCTTTGTAAGATGGTTTCTCAGCCGTTCAACTTCCTCTTCTCGTGCTTTCCCAGTGAAATTGTCATAATGGTTATGACGGGTTTGATAATGCCGTTTAATGTTTGAAACTTTCTTCACAGCAACGGTTTCTTGACAAATTAGGCAAACACATTTTCTTAGGCGCTCAATGAAAAAGTAGCTTAAATTTGCAGCACTCAAAATCAACTGTCCTTTTCTTAGTTTCCATGGACTTGTTTTTATTCAGACAAAACAGAATGGTGGAAAGGAAAGCAAAAAATGGATAACTGAGAATGAAGGAGTTCAAATGAAAATACAATTAATCTGATAAAATAATACGATAATTGTGAATAAAATGTGATCAAACCACGCTATCCGATGAGTTCTTTTACTAGGTCGGGCTAACCATTGGCTTTTTGAAACTAATGCTGCGCTAATTGTTGTAACAGTCAACACGTTTTTATATGAATACTCAAATAAACAGCAATTATTGTTGAATCCAACTACTAACCGGGCTGTTATCACTAGAAAGTAAACTCAAATGAGCAACTTTGAGTAGGACAAGAAGTAAAATTTACTGAGGATATCGTTAAATACCGAAATGGTGAGAAGGTGAAATCTGTGATGTACACCTGCACAGATGCGATGATAACAGGCGATCCAGTGAGCTAGTATAGAACGCGTTCGTGCATCCTTGCCATAGGCATCCAATCAGCTCTGGATGCCGCGGTAGTGAGACGGCAGGCATGTGCGCGCGTAGCATGGGAGTACTCACGTGAGTCAGAGTAGGACAGGTGAGTGCACGCGCAAGGGAGCTTGGGTGTGCGTTTGTTGAGCGAGCAACGAGGCGCACGCAATAAAACATTAAAGTCCACGTGTTAGGTTGGTGGGCCGGGGGTTGCCGACCCTGAGTTAACGTAAATAAACCCATGTCTATTATTGTTTTGTTTGTACAGTATTCTAAATGAAATGGTAAGAATATTCTGGATTAGTTTGTGCCCATTTTTTACTAAAATTCATTCAATTCTAGCTTCGATTTATATTTTTCTATTTCAATATCTTGACCTGATATGTCATAGTTAACCAGTATATTTGTTAATCTCAAAATTGATTCATGGTATTGCTTGTTGGAATGGTATTCTAAATAAAATGATAGGAATACGATTGAGGTGATTGTGGAAATCATTGTAATCGGGTACTTTTCTATGGCGATTGATCAAAAAATGGGGGTATACATACCGTAGTGCAAAAACTTGATGTGGTAGGCAAAAACCAATGTGACATTTGAGTTCAGCGCCCCCCCAAATTAGTCTGAAACAAGTCTCAGATATAAGTCAGCAAAAATTGTTGACCAGTGTAATTAGCTGAGATTTTAAACAAATTTTTAAAAAAAATAAATATAATAATTTGTTTGCAAATGTTTTAATAATAGTAGTAGTATAAATGTATTTAATAACAAATTTGATAAATTGCACGCACACGTGTGTGTGTGTGTGTGTGTGTGCACTTGTATGCTACTGGCCAAAAGTTTGGAGAAAACAAAAATATGGATAAAATTATTTTAATAAAAGAATAGTACAACCAATTTATTTCTCACCATAACATAATGAATGTAAGCATCAATACATGAATGTAAAAAGAAAAACACATACCCAAAAAATATTGATGTAATAAACCTTTGTTTCATCTTTATCTCCCTCTTTTTCTTCAGAACATAGTTAAGATATTAAAGGTAAGCTGGGGTTTTCCAGAACATACTCCTGTCCATGTGACATAATTTCATTGGATGAGAAATGGGCCAATGGTATGATGCCACATATCACAGAGCATCATTATAAACTGAACAGAAAATGTCTAAATCTTAGGGAAGTCGCACCTGGTGTTGTTTATGACTGTCAGAACTGCAGTGCGTTGCTTTTACAGTTAAACACGGCAGTAGCATAATGGTTTTTGGGTGGGGAGGGGTTGGAACCAATGCAGTTGGTGATCTTTGTATGACTAGCAGAGCGTTGACAAAACTGTTACCGCAGCATTCTGCAGTTACGTGCAATTCCTTTTGTAGCTGAGTAACAGGTAACAGGTTTTACTGACCCTGAGTACACTCCTGAGAGTGCTGTGGAGAGCAAAGAACGACAGGCATTTATAGTGTCCGGTCACCTGATTTATCACACATCAAAGTCTTTTGGGAGGAGCTTGACAGAAACATCAGGAAAAAGATGCCCACAGAATTTTCAAAACTTTTTTCAAAGAACGTGAAACAAAAATTTAAGCCAAAATTTGTATTTTTTTTTTTTTGCATCCATGTATTGAATATTCCATCTAGTACGTAATGGAAAGGTATAAATTGGTTATATTCTTCTTTTAGAAAATAATTGTTCTCTTTGTATTTGCTTCCAAACGTTTTTCCAGTAGTGTGTTTGTGTGTGTGTGATTTTTTTTAGGATGATTTAGACTGAACACTGTCGATCAATTTCTAAAAATCAATAGAACTTTCATCAAGTATCTGTAGATAGTACGATATACGGTATAGTAAAGTTTAATTTAAAGGTATTACAAGTAGGTAGAATGCCATCATGGCTTAGATATGGCCCCTTCCCCCTGAGAAGAAAAGTATCCATAGACAGTAAACTATCATTAAACAGTCATTAAACAACGAGCCTAAATGACTCACTGTCTAGTGCAAGCCATGGAAAAACTTTGGGTAATTTATAATTATGACCACTAGTATTTTTTTTTACTGTAGATAACACCCCCCACCCCCCAAAAAAACAGCTTTTCAAACTGAGTGAATCTGAATATTTTAAATCTCTAAACAAACCTGGAAACATTCTGGAGAGCTTCATCTTTTTCATTTTGTTGAATTGTCTTAAACTTCTCTTAAGTAGGGTCTCTGCAGTTGCAAAATGTGTTCACAATGGACACAAACCAAGAATTTAAGCAATAGAACTAAAATTTCTTTTTGGTTTTGCACTTGCAATTTTAGTTAACTCAATTAAAAGGATTTTGTTCTCACTTCATCTTTAGCAACTCGCTTAAGGAGCCAGAGGACCATCTATCTCTACATGGCACCTATGTGGATTAATTAATTTTTATATTTAACATGTAAATATTATGTAAAAACTGGTTCTTTGGTTATTCGTGCAAAATTCTAAAGTTGACATTTTTTTATTTTTTTTTGTGTGTGTATAGTAATTATTGCCCGCTATAATGAAGCATTATGGCATTGACTCTTAAGGAGCTCTGCACAATTTAAGTGGTGGGGGAAGAAAACTGCAAAGTTTTTAGATCTAGACTCTCACCTAATGGACTTTGAATCCGTCTTTCAAGGGATTATTAGAACTTTTCAACAGATGATTGCTCCATTTTCTCATGGAAACGTAGCATTTTGATTGGCTGTTGTAAGCTTTTGGCACACACGATACAAGGGGTGCCTACGTCAGGTTCAGCTGAAATTAGAATTAAGCCACTTTTTCCACAATCCAATATCGTGACTTAGCTGCATGCTGCAAATGCTCGTCGTGTAGTGTATTTCCTGTTTAGCATGTGTGCGCACGTGCATGTACAACACCTACTGAGACCTGGGGATTAAAACAACTGAGAGTTGCATTGTTGAAGAGGTGAGAGCATATTGTCGTTATTATTTCTTTTATTATTTTCCTGTGTCTGCCCGACAGCTATCTGAATTCTTTGTCCCCCAACACACCATGATTGCCCAGTGTTTATGTGCATGGTGTCGGCGAGAAGTGAACAAACAAACAAACAAATTCCAGAATGGAATTGCCTCGTGTTGAAAACAGATTACAGTATTTGTCAAAAGAGATTAATTAGCCAGGCAGGTTCTTCAATCATTACCAAGACAAGTTTGTTTTTGCTGCTGCTGCTGCTGTTGTTGTTTTTTTTTTTTTAAGTATGTGAGTGAAAAAGAAAATCCATCTCCTTAATAATATCCCTGGGTCCAAATGTCAGGGTATCCATGTCAAGCAATTTTTGCCCGTTCTTTAAAATAATCCTTTTCCTCTCTCCTCCTCCGCCTTTTGTAACATGTGTTTTCCCAAATAGGTATACACAGATCAGCTTTAACTCATTGACTGTCATAATGATTTATGACTTCAGTCAGCAGATACTGCAGGCCACTCCTTGCACGACAGTCACTGGATAGCTGGACAAGATATCCTACAACTTGTGTTTGCCAAAAAAGAAAAAAAATACAATACTAACCTCCACTCTTTTTTGATGTATACAATCTGCTCTTAGATGTATATACTCAAGAGATTAACAACGAAACCTGTACAGCATTACATATTCTAGTGAAGTGCCCCCTCCCCCTTTTCTGACAGACAGTATTCCCCTTGTGCTTATGTTGGTGATTCTATGGCGAACCCCTGACCCAAACATTTTGTCATCACATGTGAAGCGGGGGCAACACGAGAGATGGGAACAGAACATGTCGCCTGCTAACTCATTTGAGAAGTGTATTTACATTAGCTTTAATGACTATGTATGGTTTGGTAAGCAATACTGCAACCTTATCTCTGGCTAGGTACAAAAAAGTTTTTTAAAAAAAAAGTTTCTTTTTAAGAGAGAATTATCAAAAATAGCCCAGTCCGCCTATGAGAATCATTTGGAAACAGTCCCCAGGAGGAGGGGGGGGAGAGATTTAAATATCTCGTTTCAGTTATAAACCTGTTTACACTTTAAAAAAAAAAAAAAAAAAATGGTTTAGCCTTAGAAGATTTTAAGTTCATAGTAAAAGCAACAAAGGTAGGTTTACGGTAGGAAGCTGAAATCTTAGCATTTCTGAATTTAAATCTGTGTCTCTTATACCCTTTCTAGAATGAAGCTAGCGCCGAATGAAGATTGAACGGCAGAAATCATTTACAAAACTGTTTTCAGGGTCTTTAAACAGATTTCTTTTTTATTAAAGAAAGGAGCATTTTGTTTCCTTGTTCATTTGTTTATCTTAAGAGAGAGAGAGATTTTGAACCAGAAAAGATGCATTGTTTGTATTTTAGTGAGAAAAGAGAATAATTTGTGTATGGATAAGTGCAAGCTGGGAACTTGTAAAACATCTTGTATGGTTTCTCAGGAGGCAGAAAACAGATGTGTAATCTAAAATGTATATCTGAACTTTGTATTGGAAACATATGAATGGTTTGCAGAATGAAGGTTCTTAGTTACTCTGAGGCTAGCAGACATTAAACTCCCTAGTTGTGTGTGTTGGAAATTAATTCACTGAAAGGTTACACATTTTAAGAGGAAAATAAATGAAGAGTTGTCTCGGGTTCTCTTTGGGATGAGTTGGACTCGTAGGCAACAAGAGTTAAAGGCATTATCAGTATTGTAGAAGATTAGTTTTTCTCTTCTTTTTAACAGTAGTGTGGTTAATACGTGGAAGGATCAGCCTCCGGCAGTTGTTCAATGTGACTCAATCAATACATTTAAAATTGGATTGGACAGATGATTCAGAAGGATGTAAATAAAACTTTGCACGTTGAGGAAATTCCTTCTCTCTTGTAATCCAATGTGGTGTGTGTGTGTGTACTAATGGACATTTTTTAAGCATGATTATAGAAGCTCTGGTAACTGGAGCTATCTGGTCTCAAAATTGTCATCAAGCAGGTAAACCGATAAACCAAGAAGACAAAAGAAACCATTTAATACTTGTGTAAAGATCAGACTTTGTTTATTGTTGATTTTTTTATATTTTACATTATTTTCCTGGCCAGCTGACTAACAACAAAACTCTAACGATTTCAGATGCTTGAGACTGATCCACCTTGCCATGTTTATCTTACATCATTAACTTTTTAATAAAAAATTTCTCGGTTTCACTTCAAAAACATTTTCTTTTTCACTTTTCCCCTACAAAGAAAATAATTTTCTGTTTTCAAAGTAAATATGTGTCTTTTCCATGCACTCTTCTCTCCTTAACTGTAGATATCTAAGTCCCTGATGTGCATATTCATTTCTACTTCCACATAATTGTAGAAATACCTGATGCTGTGTAGTTCTGTGGTTAGGGAGTCCCCTGCTAGAACTTCTCTGTTTAGCTAAAGGTGGAAACTAAAGTGACCTGATACATAAGTGCAATAATATGCTACAAGAGGTTCACCAAACCAAGCCTGTTTTCACTGAGGATTGATATCCATCTTGGTATGCTATGTATTCGGGGAACACCTGCTACCCACCACTTAGTCCATCCATAAATGTGGGTACTGCAGGTACATTTGCTACAAACTCTACTTTTTCATTGTAGGTTTTCATGTCACCCAACAAATTCTTCGTTTCTGGTTACTTACATATATACTGATATTAAAAATTATGAGCCCACTATTTAAAAAGACACAGTTATCTACCTTTATAAAATTTCATTATTATTTTAAATGCATTATTCCAGCGAAAAATAAAAGTGACACTGAGGTGTTCATCGAGAAAAATATAAATCTTTACTTGTGTTGTTATCACTGAAATTTTCACTTAAATAGTCATCTTTCATGTGAATGGAAAATACTGCCTTGCAAGTAGTTCCACAGCTGATTAGCATTCTTTAGAGTCCTTTCCTTGAATCTTCAATCCAGCTCATCTCCACAAGTTCCTTTTCTAGAAGGGTATTGTGGACTGGGCTTGACAACAGACCTCAGGTCACCCACTACCTTATTGCAGTGTGCCCATCATCTTTTAATCAGTGCTCTGCAGGAATTTAATGGTGCTGAAGAACACCGTGATATCTTTCTTTTATGAGAATCCCTTCAATTTTTATCAAGTTACCAGCTAAATAACTAGCAAAACAAACACACCCTACTTTCACTTTTTCACTACCACACTTAACTGTAGGACAAACACAGCTCCTGTTTTTTCTCTGGCACACACTGTTATTGCTTAGAAATAAACATTTCAAACTTCCTCTCATCCAATTTCAATACATTATACCATTGCTGCAAATGCTTCTGATGTTGTTTAATTTAGTGAAGACAGTTTTTCTAAGGATGGGATTCTTTCTTGCTGCCACACAGACCATCAATTCAGTGTTTCAGTGGCTACTTGGTGCTAGGAGTTGTGCTGCTAAATGTTGCAGAGGAATTTCAGTCAGCGGTTAATTAGCTACCTGTCAAGAAGGGGTTTGTTCCTGACAAACCATCAATTTGTCTTCCTGGTCTTTGGTTTTTCTGTTTCTTCTTCATGGTTATTTTCTCACCATCCTGTGCAAAATCTCCCTTTACAATTTTCCATTAAGAGTAACCAGCTTCATGAACCTTGTCTTTTCTGGAAATTTCACTTTCAGGTATTATTTTCACCTGTGAAATAGAGCAACAGCAGTCATCATTAATGATGCCCATTAAAATTTATACAAAGCATAGAATGAGATAACCATCATTTCGAATTAGCAGTGAAAAAAACAATATCTGATAACATGATAGCATCATGTTTTCAGCATGAACTAGATTCAACATCCATAGAAACAACTGGTTGGGTCCCTAATTATGCAAAAAATCTTGCAGTAAGAACATCGCGGTCGATCATTTATATGATTTGATACGTGGTCCATTGAATCATTAGTGTCTTTCCCACCGTTGGGAAAATATATTTTGATTAACTATGAAGTGTTGAAGAAGCAAAACAGTTTTCTGTATGGTGGGCTTGTAGTTTTGAATACCTGTGTATGTCTCCTACATCCACACTCCCGCTTCTTTGATACAAGTATTCACTTTACAAACTGCACTTCTTGCATGTATGCTGCCTTCACTAGGAATAATTTTCAGGAGATATTTCCCAAACACTAAAATCTCCTGATAAGATGTCTACCAAGTTTTCCTAATTTTCATCAGGATAAAATTAACTCTGACAGATCATCCTTAGGATATTTTTAGTAGTATGTAGTGCAAACCAAGCATAGAAATAGTTTACCTGAAAAATGAAAAGACGTATGATGTAGGTACTGAAAATGGGAAGTTATAATACAGATCAGCAGAGCAATTTAAACACAGATTATTTTGACATAAAACATCAAGAAAAGCATTTGAGCATCCAAAGTGGATTTATTGTGCTCAACTTCTTGGATGAAATTCCAGTGTTTTAAAACATCTTGGAGCAGTTGGTTTATGCCGCTGACTAGGTTTATAATGAATAGAATAAACTCTTAATTTTGCTAAATTCTGCTTAAGACTGGTTTGATTAATATTACTAATTGCAAAACATCTAAAATAGAGAGAAGATATATATATATATTGGTAGCCTATCATAGACACTTTATCTAACATTAAAGTCCAAGTTCTTTGCAAAGCTCTACCTGAGATTTCTGTTCTACATCATTCAGGATATCCAGCTTCTCTTCAATAGCAAGCTCACTTTTTGTCACCACTTTTGACCGGAATGGCACGTGATGTAATATTCAAAATGGCAACTGCAGGTCGGTCTAGCCAACAATGGTAGATCACCCAAAGATTAGCAAATACCTTAGTTCAGTTTTCAGAGGTATATTGCAACTTCCCCTACTCTCTTAGCTCTAAGGTCACTCTGACAATCGTTATATTGGGGACATGCTATTTGAATAACCACTTTAACGGCATAGAAATCAGTAGGAGAGAACTTGTTCTTATTGTCAAGCTTTTTGATACTGGATGGGCTTTATAACCAGATTCTATCATAGCAGGTTTTAACTGTGTGTATAAGATAACAGTAAACAGTATCACAAACATGAAATCATAAAAGACAGAGTGGAGGAGATGATGGATTTAGGCTCATCTTTAGAATGTTTGTTTTTTTCTGCACTAAAATTCTGCTTGGAATTTCTGTTTTGATGCGAGCCGATAAAGAACAGAACTGCATGCTTTTAAAATATAGTGTACTTAATCAATTTATCCTCCTCTTTTAAATATTAATCAGTCCATTACCACCAGGATAAACACACCATGACAGTTCATGATAAATACAAATTCTCCCTCCCCCAACTTGGTCTTTCACTGAACGTGGGTGATGTGAGTGTGAGAGAGAAAAGTTGGAGAAGATCAGCGGGGATGGAACTGATCCCTGCATCATTTGCTAATGAAAACGCTGCTGTAGCAAGTTGTCTGGTGATTGATTCAAGAGAGAGGATGAACTTAGGAAATCACCCAATAAACAGGATTTGTTAAATGAAATTGCTTGGATTAAGTCCTGTCTGACGAGAAAAAAAAAATAAATTTAAAAAACAAACAAAATTCCCCTTTAGATTTTTGTAAAAAAAAAAATAACATTTTTTAATGTTGAAAATACCAAAGTAAAGTTTAAATGAATCGCTTAAAATTTATCTTTTTAATAAGAAAAAAAAAATTTTTTTTTTTCTTTAATAGTATTTATTTATCAAGGCTCCTTTTTAATCTTTGGTGTTGCTGCAGTATTTAGGATATTTGATTATGCCTCATGGGCACTACACACACAAACATAGTTCTTCTGGCTGCCAGAATGTACACTGTTACCATTCATTGATCTATATGAAGGTGTTTTAATTTTTGATTCATTGTTTGTTTGTGTTTTTTTTTCCCTCATAGCTAAACGGGGAGAGTCGAGTTGAGACTTTCTGATTTTGAAGAAATTAACTACCCTGGTCATGCATCAGATACAGCTCAGTAGCATCCTGGGCAGAGTAATTTAATGATGTTATAGAAGAGGAGTCAAGAGCACCTATTTGCTGGGTATGTAGCCAAGGCCTTTTTGATGTTGACAACGATTATCTGCTAGGTGATGTGTCAAAAACATAACCATTCTGATGTTAACAGTTGCTTATTTCTAATATTCCATTAGTTTTTTTTTTTATGCAGCTGATAAATTATGGGAACAAAATATAACTTACTTGATGTTGAAAATGATTATCCGCTAAGCATTGGAACTTTCTGTTAGTAACCCTGTACAACATGTCTGATTTACAGCTAAACAGAAGACTTATTATATATAGCAGATCTAAAAAAAAAAATTTTTTTTGGTTTCGTGTTCGCAATTTTAGTTAATTATTCCTAGCATTCTTTTAGCTTTGTTTTAACTGTTAGAGCTACCCAAAGTTTTTAATTTACCTAGTTATTAAAAATGATCTACTAGAGAGGTAACCAAGATATCTGTTTATATTATGTACTTTGCAGGTGTTGACAAGAATTATTTTCTAGGTGATGGCTTCAGGAGATCAGTTATATACCTTTTGTGATATTGACAATAATTGGATAATAATACTAATTACTTGTATTGTAACTTTTTGTGATATTGACAACAATTGGATAATAATACTAATTACTGTGGTATTGTAACCTTTTTTATATTCAAAAATATTATTTGCTGGCTGATAGGACAGAGATATCAACTGCTATAATAGAGTAACCTTTCTTATGTCATCGATATTTACCTGATGAACAATCAGACCAACTTTTGCAGTCATTATGTCGTTATTTTCACCATCCTTCTGGAAAGCAGTAGTCTGTAGTATGAAAAGGAGGTATAGCGTTACATTCACATTTAAGAAACCTGATAACAGATAACAGTCAACCATTCATTATTTTTGCAAATTGTCAAACCTTTGTGAAAAAGAAAGATTAGAAGGCACTGAGTGGATGATGGCAGTAAGCCAAAGATGGACCCTTTTCTTCTTCTTCCTTTTTCTTTTTAACTACATAGTTTTCACAGCTGCGTGATGATTTGAAGTTTCGCTACAGTCACACAGCGCTGCTTGACAGCAAAAGGAACCAAAAAGTTAATCCGAGATTAAAGAATTGGGGGTTTGCAGTGTAGACCTGAATGTGTACCACACCGGAGCTCGCGCTCTTTGATCATCAAAGGTCATGGGACCTTGGCTGTTAGAATACGGCGACTTTTGATTCCTCTTTAAGACATATTCACCGTTTGGTTTATTTTTCTGTCAATTTGAATGAAGTTCTAGTGATGGTGATTCTTATCAAAACATCAGATCTAAGAAAAACACTGCCTTGTCTATCCTTCTCCTGACACACAAATATTGTAAAACACCATCTTAATTCTCTTGATTCCAAGACATTCTGTTTGTTTTCCTTCTCTCTCTTTTGTGTTTTTTTTTTAAAAAAATGTTTTAAACCGAATCCATTTTATCAGAGACAGATGTAATGAAAGGCTGGGAAAGTTTTCCCTCTTACTGTGAGCTTTGTTTACAGTGAGTTTGCTTATCACTTCTTTCGGATCAGCCCGAGATCTGTGGATAAGTAACATGAAAATGTTAACAGTGAATGTTCTCGGATTTGTATACTGTATTTTCCAAAGAATTGATTCAGACGATAAATATGCGTATAAAAAAGTCTCATTTGCGTGAGAGCGGGGAAAATCATCTATACGCTATCAAAGTGAACAACAGATGGAAAAAAAAAGCTGTTAAGGTATTACGCATGATTACTTATTACTGGGTGAGCTAATCGAGTGGTGGTGGATATTTATATGAGATATGCCAACTGGTAATGTCTCTCCAATGCTATCGGGATGGCACCAGTTTTCAAGATCAGTGTAAAAGAGGTGATAGGTAATACGATCAGTATCAAAATCACCATTGGTGTTAGAGAACATCAGTTTCCATGATAACAGTATGAGAGGGAGGGGCCACATGGTCAGCGTGGTGACAACTGCCTTTGATCTTTTTTTAAAATACCAGGGATTAGTAAAGTAAATAAAATAGCATACAAATTTAATTACAGGATCATCCAGTATATATAAAAAAGAAGAAAAACTGGGTTTAAAATGCGAATAACATGATAGAATCATATATTGTGTGTAAAAATGAAATGCTCCATATTACTGTCATGTGTTGATATACGTAGTACACTGTAATTGGTTGTCATGTGAGCAGGGTAGTGTGGTGAATGCGTGATGAATACCATGACTTCTGGGAAGGAAATATCACATAATAAGCATATAGAAATCCAAGTCTAAGCCCATGCAGCATATTGCAGAGCCAAATTTCATGTTTCAGAGGGAGCTGTATACATTACTGCAAAGAGGATACACGAAACTGGTACTGTTGACAATAGACGCATTCTCTGTGTGACAGAGGATAAGCTAGTAGTGATCTTGTAAATAGCTTAGCTGTAAGTACAGGTGTTAACATTTCTTTGAGAACAGTAAGATAGATACACATTAGTTTGATGTAATCTCATTGGATGTCTGACTGCTAGAGCCTTTGCTGAGGAAAGGCAACCAAACACAAAAAAAAATGGATAGCAGAAATTGAACAGTCGGATAACCAAACCTGGAAGAAGCTGCTCTTTACAGAGGAGTCCGAGTTTGAGTTGTTTGGCAATAATCAACACTAGTTTGTATGTTCAAAGACAAGCCGAGGAACAGGATAACAGTCAGTGTATAACAGCTACAGCAAAGCATATGGATGGATCAATACAAGTGTGCGTCTATATATCAGCCAAAGGTATCAAAGATCTAGTTAAAATTGAAGGTATACTGACTGCTGATAGGTAAGGGCAGGTTTCTCATCCATCATATACTGTTAAAGTACAGGTCAAAGTTTCAGAAATTTATGCTAGACTGCATGAACTTCATCAAGTCAAGTGCTTTGAACTTTCATCTCTTTCACCAGCTCTGCCAGGACATAGACTCTTCAGATGAGAAATTCCTCTTCCATGTGGAAGTTCACTGGTTGTCAGAGGGGGAAAGTCCTGGACAGAGTTTTTAAACTACATAGTGAAATGGTAGAGTTATTTTCTTAGAAAAGCCAGAATTCGAAGGAGCAGTTCATTGAGCCCAAGATCACAGATTGCGTAGCAGACTTCATCCACATTTTCTCTCTCTTGAACAAAGTCAGGCTATTTCTGGAAGGAAGAAATGTTTCTATTCTCAATGCCACTCAGAAGGCCAAGATTTTCTAAATGAAGCTTGCCGTCCTGGATCTCACTCATCTCTTTGTATTTCCAAAGTCACTGAGAAAACACTCAAGTATCTGGTTCCTTTTCTCATAGCTTATCTCTGTGAAGCAGCCTTTTCAACATTGGTAAACATAAGGGGCAAAAGAGGCAGCCAGGTGATTTTAGGAGATGACTAACTACAGCAGCAAAATTCTTGTGACATCATTTTGATGGACACTTGAATTTTGTTAGAAAAAAAAAATACTCTCAAATGATTTTATGCTCTTTTGTAGGGTGGGGCCCTTCAAAAATAGGTTTCTTATTTTTTTTTTTCTCTGCCATTTCTCTCTCCCAGTTAGCAGAAACATGTCAGCTGTTTGAAATTTTGTGGACAAAAACAAGGGGGTCACACTTTTGCTTGGTTGTTCGTGTGTGTTGAGCTGACTAATGAAAAGTAGACCATAATGCCACCATAATGTTGTTGGCACTTTTATTATTTTTTTTCAAATGGTAAGCGTACCTGTCGTACAGGTGGGTCTATAACATACCTGGAAGGATTTTTTTTTAAAAAGGTGTTATTAGCAGAGCTATCCTGACAATGTTGAAAGAGAACATTTGTCAACACACAGAATTAATTTTTTTCTTTTTCTTTTTTTTTTTAATTTGGCTGATAGTAGAAGCCCAGACTTTAAAAAAAAAAGAGAGAGAAAGAAACCTAGGTGAGTTTTTTGCAGCAGGAAAGCTGCTAAGGAGGAGGGGGGCAGCCCATTTTGTCACTGGTGATGCCAGCCTCATCACTGAGATCAGGCCAGGATCACAGCATCTTCTTTCGGAGAACAGAATGAGGCCTACAAAACCACAGTCTTGTAGAAGGCTGTTGCGCTGCACAGAATGCAGGTGAGTTTAGTTTCCGGAAGAAGTCAGGGAAGTGTTACAACTTATATGAGGTTCCAAGAGTTAAAGATATCTCCCCTTCCGACCCCCTAAACCTGGCCACTGGCTGGTTGATGCACTGTCAACGCTGTCATCTGCGAACTATTTTTCTGTTATCAGTTATTGTATGAGCTTTGGGTGCTCAGCATTGGACAACAGTAATATAAATGGATTAATTATTAACCGAAAGGTCACAGCTCCAGAACCAGCTCACCACATCAAAAGTCATGATGTCTATTGCATAACGAAATTATCTGCAAATAATTGCTCCAGGTTCAGAAACACAATCAGTGTTTACATGGCATCAGACACAAAGACTTCAATGTTAGTGACTGACACGAAGACCAGAAGATGGTTTCCTTTCTCCTCGTGACATAATAAACTGGATTAAGGATTAATTAATCCTGCCTCAGAGTCTGGACAAAGAAGAAAACTGCTCATCTTTGAGGCCACAATGGTGGTCCCAAGGATAAAGTTGAACTGCAGAAGGGAAGAGAGGATGTTTCTTTCTATATGTATCGTGATATGTCTTTGTCATTTGCTGGGGCCCCGGGGGGGGGGGGAAGCTGATGTCGTTGCTCTCTTGGTGATCCTGCTGATTCTGACCAGGTAGTGATTATGGACGGTTTAACGCAAATTTTGGCCGACCTTCCATAAGGGTGTTACATCGACCGCGACGGCCAGATCAGCATCCACCTCTTGGATTACATCACTGTCGCGCCACCGCTTTGTGTTCGCACTGAGGTCGTAAAGAAGGGGAAACAGCATCGAGATCTGCGAACAGACCCCTGCTGATAATGGAAATGTTTGTAGGATGGAGATAAATTTTCACGCATCTCTTGGTCCGTGCTTGTTACCCTCTTCACATTTAGTTTATCAACAATGGATTAATTAATCATATACTAATAGAACAGGAATTTCTACCGCTCAAGAAACCCCAGAACTACATTAAGTAGCTTTCACCAGTTAAACTCCAAGTCTGGGATTTTAACCAGTTACCGTCATTAAGTAGCCGATCTTACGCCCTCCCCAAAACTATGGCGCTTCTTTGGTTATGAGGTCACGAACCACCGCACTTGCGGGAGCATAAGGTCATCTCTCTACTACTATCGTCATTTGTCCAGAAATGTTATCGCAGTTGGATGTGTTCAATCGAGGCATCAATAAGGAAACTTAAACACCAGACGTAAGGAGGGGCTTGGACGATACGACCGTTAAAGTTTCACTTGATTTGGATTTACATGATAATGATTTGTCTTATCCATACTCGCTGTAGTTGACAGGTAAAACCATCAAACGATGGTGGTGGGCGCGTGTACGGAATCCGAGACAATTTTCTATCTGTTGATAACCAAATGTTAGAGGATGGTGGCCACGTTTAAATCGGGAAGGGGTTAACAGTAACTATTGGTTTTACGCTGCCACTAACCAAGAACGAACAGGTGCTTTCTCGCTCTGTACCTGGTTTGGACCTGGGGCTGTTGTTGTTTTGGGGTCATTTGTCCTGGTTGGGCTACGAACTAAAATGGCAAATCTCCCGAAGGGCGGAATAGGATCGCTTTCGTGCAGGTGACCCCTCCGCCCGCCGGATTTGGGTGAGTCGTGGGCGAGCAGGAAGAGGAAGGAGCTGGGCGGAAGTCTGGCGCTACGTGCTGAGCTAATCCGGCGGCGAGAGGTACCGTTTAGCGTGGGGCGGAGATCGATTCTCTGGCGAGTGGACTGCAAGGGTTCATCATCGTAGTTTCGATGTAGCTAATTGGAAAATAATAATAATAATAAACGTAGTGTGCGCCCTCTAGCGGTGATTTGTGGCGGAGGACTGCTTTGGCTGCTTTCCGATTTGGTCTGCGGCGGATTGTCGCCACAGGTCTCGGACTCGCGATTCCTTCGATACCGACACCTCACACCTCGCAGGATTCCATTCCATTCCGCGTGAAAAAATAATCCCCTCCTCCATCTTCCGATTTTCACGTCACACCGCGAGACCGGGACGAGGCGGCGGACGCCACGAGTGTCCGCCCGGGGGCGCGACGATCGCGTGGGCTCCGCCCGGTGTTTGCGGCTAAACCTGCGGGCAGACCTGAAGCCAGCAACTGCACCGAGTCGCGGGTGGCCATTAATTAGACGTGCTCTTCTTCCGGCTCCCACCACCTCTTGAAACCAGTTATAGGGGAATAACAACGGCTCTGTGTTTCGCTTCCGCTCCGCTGTGGTCGTTTTGTTGCATGGCCTCATCCACGGCGTTGGCATCCGCGAGCCACCAAAAGACTTCAGCTGTTAGTCAAATATACACAGAAGTTAGGGATGAGCCCAGCTGTGGCAGAATGAATTTCCGACAACCCAGCGGTGAATGGGACTACAGGGAACCAATGATCTAATCGATTCACATTTCTCTTTCATTGAGTTCTGTTATGAACATAGCATAAAAAAGATACAATTTAGACATGCATCTCTCTCTCTCTCTCTCTCTGGTCTCTCTGTGTCTCTCCATCTCTCTGTCTCTCTCTCCTCTGTCTCTCCTCCATCTCTCTCTCTCTCCCCCTCGGTGTCTCTCTCTCTCATCTCTCTCTCTCTCTCTCTCTGTCTGTCTCTCTCTCTCTTTCTCTCTCTCCCCCCCCTCGGGTCCTCTCATCTCTCTGTCTCTCTCTCCCTCTGTCCTTTCAGACATCCCAAAAAGGGGGAAATCAGTCAATATCTCTTTGCCATATTTAAAACTAATTCATTCCTTCCCCCTTTTTTTAACTTCTACCTAAACCTTGATTCTCCCGCTCTTCTCGAATTCGGACCAGTTTCCTTTAAAGGGAATAATCGACTGGTTGGAATGCAAAGCTGCCTGAAACTATAATGCGCCTTTTATTACCCTCTGATTACCTCACCAGCAGGGAAAAGGCGTCACCCCGGTAGAAGTGGCCACACGAATGTCCCCGCTGCAGTCCGACTTCGGCTTATCTACACAGCAAAACAAACCAGAGCGGCCCCTTGGTTCAGGGAAACCGGAGCACTTCTGAGTAAATATTTTAAGAAACTCACGTCAGCGACAGAAACCACGATGAACGGCTACACTCGAAGCATCCCGGACCAACAGAAAGGAATCGAACCCGTCACGTGGAGGGTAGTGCGCTAAGTCGCCACCGCCCACCCCCTTTTATTTATCTTTAAGGGTTTTCTCAGACGTTCTTCCCACGCAAGAAAAAACACCCCAAATCGCATCGAATTACTCGTGGAAATGAAGGAGCGGGGACGGAAAAGGTGTAAAAACCGTCGGCGAGATATTCCGAGCTCCTGTAAATACCCAGGAATTTATAGGTCGGCGAGGCGTGAACTTCGCGGGAGGTGTTAAACGCCGTTAATCACGTGACGTAGGTGATTTACCGCCACCTGGAGCCAAGGTAGATAATTTGTGTGTGGGAGCTGGTGGTGTTCAGACGTCGTTAAATATCGGCCTCTCGCAGCCGTTCGCGTGCCGACCCCTGCCATCCATCTCCGAGGACCGCACCTACCCTTCCGATAGTTCTTCGTGCCGTAATCGAGTTAGCGACGGAGTCACGGCTCGATCAGCCCGCGTGATGGAGATAAGTTTCTCTCCTCCTCCTCCTCCCCACGCTTACTCTCAGAGCCCCCGTACGCGCATCGAATTCTAACAGCCGATCGAAAAGGGGAAGTAGCTGCCGCCATCAATCGTTCGGTTATCTGCGCGGTAGCGCCGCCACTTGACCAGCCCTCTACGCTGCTCAACAGGTGGGCCACGAAACCTCGATCCGTGTATGACCGCTGATCCAGCTGCTGCTGCTGCTGCTGTTGAGAGATGCCGCCGGCAAAAATAACGATAAATCCAGTTCCCTTTATTTTGCCTCGAACCTCCGATTTTAATTAGCTTAGGGAACGGATAACCCAAGTGAAGATACCCTGCCTCCATCGTTACCTCCCTCTTATATCCGGTTCACAACCCCCCCCCCTAGTGATCGGCGGCCATGTTGGATGTGTAGATTATAGGATAGGATAAAATTAGTTTTAGTTGGTTTTAAGCGGATTAACTCGTGTCAGGTACAGAGAGTCGTAGAAACTAACTACGAAAACAATGATGGCGACCTTCTTCTGAACTTGGGGTTCTTTGGGTTACTGCTGTCTGTAGCTGTTTCCCAAAAAGGTCCCTTCCCACGCGCTGAAACGGAGACGATAGGTGGGGTTAATTGTCTAATAGACCTAAGTCGGCCCCTGTTGGTTCTTAATATCTCTCTGAACAGGTTTCGTCACAATCTTGGGTGACGTCAGCACTAAAGTTACCAGAGTAAATATTTAATATAATGACTAATCTTAAAAACTGGGACCTTTCGATGATTTCAAAGGTTAACGGACGAGACGGTTCGTTTTCTGATTGTGAGCATCATTTCTGTGCTGTGACCCCCTCCTCTTTCTTTTTCTTTATTTGTAATTTATTTTTACATTCTCTCTCTCTCTCTCTCTCTCTCTCTCATCTTCTCTCTCTCTCTCTCTCTCTCTCTCTCGCTCTCTCTCTCTCTTCTCTCTCTCTCTCTCTCTTGCTCTCTGCCTCTCACTCTCTTCTCTCTTCTCTCTCTCTCTCTCTCCTCTCTCTCTCTCTCTCTCTCTTCTCTCTCTCTCGCTCCTCTCTCCTCTCTCTCTCGCGCTCTCTCTCTCTCTCATCTCTCTCTCCGCTCTCTCTCTCTCCTCTTCTTCTCTCGTCTCTCTCATCATCTCTTCTTTCTTCTACGCGTCTCTCTCTCTCTCTCCTCGTATCTGCGTCTTCTCCTTCTCTCTGGCATCTCTCTCTCTCGTCTCGCTCTCTTGCTAGTCATCTTCTTCTCTCTCTCTCTCACTCTCTCTCGTCAGCCTCATCTCTCTCTTGTATTTTCTGTCTTTATCCTCCCACCTCCGTCGGTTTTCCTCTTTCAATCCCTCTTAATTCTTTTCCTTCTCTTCCATAAACCCTTTGAAAAGTTTCTCGTTATGCTAGTCACCCGTGACGGACATCATTTTATAGCTTAGTCGGCCATTATTTCCTCTCCCCCCCCTCTGGATTAACTTCATAACGTCTCCCTATCCTGCTGTCCGCCCTCCCTCTCAAGTTATCTTGGGGTAGCCAAGTAGGGGCTCGCCCGACCTCTTCGGACGGGCAGGCCTGACTCAAAACACATTTCAGTTTATATTCCTATGCCTTAGAAACCAACGTGACTTCTAATTTATGTGTTATAATCTGTGAATATTAATTAACTTGATGATGGCGCTAAATGTCTATCTAATAAATTAGCACGGGGTGTCAGCATCGAGCCGACCGACCGGGTAAATGAGAGGCGAGGTTTCCTATTAAATATCCCGTCAGTTCGTGGCTTGCAAAAGACCGAGCGGAGCGCAGGCTCGGTTTCAGCATAATACAGCTCCACCTAACGTCTAATTAGCTCCGAACCCCGGCCGGCCTAACCACACGTTTGTGGTCTGTAATTAGGGAGAGCGGACAATAGGAGGTGGGCCGACAGTCGGAGTGAGCGGTTAGCCACGGACTGGGCCCCGCCGAAGGAGGGAGGAAAGGGGACTCGCGGTTAATTATCGCCGATAAAAACGGGCGCGAGTCGACCCGGGGGTCCCTGCTTCGTGCACGCGCCTCTCGGTTGGGAGTCGGGTCAGCTGTTGTCGTGCAAGTTTCGCCCCCACCCAACCCCCTTGTTGCGCTTTGTCGACCAAGCAGACAGGTTTCAATAGACTTAATGGTAACAGTGAGTGAGGTTATAAATTTCGAGCCCCTCCCCCCCGGGACGGTTTGCGTTTGTCGTTATTCCCCCCCCCCTTGCAACTGGCGCGCGTGCCTACAATTAGTCCCCCTCTCCACCCTGGCTTTCAGGCGGGAGGGGGCCAAAACCCCATTCAGATTCCCAGCACGCGCGATTGTCAGCGAGGCGCAGTAACGTAAACCGTCCGCAGTGGCCACTTTTATTTCACCCGGTGTCAACTGCAATGTGTTCGGCGTGATTCCGCGTGATTACCCCGAGACGGCCGACAATGGCGCCCGCCGGTTCCTCTTCATTGTGGCCGGGAGGAGGGGCCCGATAATGGGCGCGCGGTTATCAAACCAGCCAGGCACCGCGCGCAGGCCCCCAGATTATACAGCCCCGTCCACAATGGACGCGCGAGGACGGACATTATCGCATACGAAAACACGGCGAGGGAAGTTGTCGTTCTTGTCGATCCCGTCAGCGCGCTACCTGGCGGCGAGACTCCTGGTGCCGTAAACGTGGCGAGGTCGGCGGAGAGAGAGAGAGAGAGTGGAACTCCATTTCCTCCTTAGTAATATTCGAGCCTTGTCATCCTTCTCAGCTCTTAAAAGTCGTGTCTTTCGACTGACTGCTGGCGCCACACGGCGTCAGGAACGGAAATTTCCGCTACCCAGCTCGTCTTGGTGATCACGAATTTCTTCTTGTCAAACTCTCCTCAAACCGTACATGTGGGAGTCATTGCCATTTATCAGCTGGCCGGGTAATTAGTCGGGCTTATTGGCTGGTTCGGACCGACTAACGGTCGGGATGCTTTTACTTCTGGCCACGTGACGTGATTCTCCTACAGGTAGCATCGTCCGATGGTACCTCTCGCCTCATGATTGTGGCGGCCTGGGTTCAGCACCAGCGGTGTACACCGACGCGTTCTATCGTTAAGGCTCTGTTTTCCTGATGCGTTGTGATTCTCTTTCATATGAAAAATGCCGTTCATTACCTCCAGTTTTTTTAAGATGGTGCAACATCGCTGGTACTCTAACTGCACACACACACACACCGAAAAGGAGACAGGATCCAACGGATAGCGATGCTGTATTTTAAGGACACAAGCTGACGCTGTATTGGATGGACTATGGGTGGTTTAGCCTCCTGGCGTCCGAACGTTCTGTGGATCGGAGGTTTGCTCTGAAGCCAAAAGTAAACTGGATCCTCCGTCTCGGGTGGCTCCGGTTTATTCTGTAAACAGCCGCTGCGCTCGCAGACCTCTATGGTTGGGCGGTGATTTACACCAAACGGCCTGCTTGTAAAACATTGTTTCTTATTAAACTTATCAGGTGTTTTCTGGCCAGGGGAGATGGCTAGGAACTATTATGTGTCTCGGCCCGGTGTATGTACATGCCGCCATCGAGTCAAACCGCGAGGCCATGAAAGGTCTCCCCCCACCCGCCCTGAGTAATGAGGCGCGCCTTGCTGTGATAGTTAAAGGTCTG
>JACATO010000965.1:0-40734 GCA_018389105.1 Nautilus pompilius | reverse complement strand
TCCAAGATTGAGCTCTCCACTCTATCCACAGAACAGATCTATAGATTGTTTGATGAGGCTATCTATATCCAAAAATAATTTAGGACTGATTGAATAATCCAAAATACTGCATTTTTTCAGAATAATGCTCTCCAAATAAGTGGGCCTGGTTTGAAGATCTGTGACAATTTTACCCTCATGCTCCAAAGCTGTTTGGATAGGTTGACTTGAACCATTGATAGCCTTGATTCTTTTCCAGATGATGCATGAAGGGATATTTCGATTGATTGAGCCAACAAAATCTTTCCACGAGCTGCTTTTTGTTAGTTTGATTATTCTTCTGACTACAGATTTTTTTCTTTTGTAAGCAACTTTGTCTTTGATTTCCACTTTTGCCTTGCTTTCCTTTTTATTTGGCGCTCTCTGGCAATCTCTTCATTGCATCACAGCATTTGAGAATATGTATGTGGTCTTGGTAGGGAATAGCTTTCCTCTGCAGCATTGATTATGCAAGTTGTGACAACTTCAACTTTTCCATCAATGTTCAGCTGCTGTTTACTTGAGATACTAACATCAGCTGCTTTTCTGATGTTCCATTTTGGCTGTGCTTGAATGTTCTTTTCATTCCTGGAGATTCTATGCAGGTTACTATAGGAAAATGGTCGGAGCCATGTGAATCATGAAGAACCCTCCACTCATTGAGTCTGGCCGCCATGTCTGGGCTAGTGATTGTGATATCTATTGAGTCTGTTTGTCCAGAGGGATGGTTCTGATAGGTGTGTTGTTCTTTGTTGTTGAGGACAGTGGGATCACGATCATTGATCCATCCTGTAATCCTGTACCTGACTGATTTGTCTTTGTGCTGCCCCAGTAAGGGTGTTTGGCATTAAAATTGCCAGCTAAAAGTGATTATCTTGCATTAGGAATATGATTTAATTCTGTTGTAATGTTTTTGCAACCACCTTTTGCATATAAAGATGTCAAATTAGTGTTGAAGTCCTTATTGATAGTAACGTTGGCTGAGTTGTATTCTACAATATCAAAATATCTGGTGGATAAATTTGAGATGCTTAGATTGTTTCGCACACCAACACACATTTTTCTCTTTTTTGTTAAATAAAGTCATTTAAAAAAGAAGCCAGCAAAACCATTGACGATATCTGTCCACACCCTGTTCACGGCGTCTCGTGTTATCAGTCATTTTCTTTATATTATAATATTTCCAAAAATCTTTAATTCTCCATTACGCTGCTGCTCGTGCGAGTTAATTTCTTAGCAGCCAATATACCTGCCGTTTTAACTGAAGTTTTCCATGTGGACCGAGCCACGTTGCACTTCTTCTCCCCTGCCTCAACTCGTCGTATGGCCTGCATTTTTACATCCTGTGAGATAGACCACACACACACACATCACTACCACTTGATGGCCGCTCGGCTTGCATAGAGGCAGCTAATAATGAATATTTTCAATTAAAAGGAGAGAAATGGTGAGATACAATCCGTACGTATGTTGGGCGTTAGGTTTGCACTGATGGCGGTTATTTTGTAATGGCGCACTTCGTTCTGATTGGCTGAAATCAAAACAGAAGACTATGACGATGTGGTCTTGTTGGAAGCCATTGATTTCTTTATTTCTTATTATTTTTTAAATTTTAAGAAAAAAAGGAATCTTTGTTTTCAGAGGCTTCATGCCAGCTGTATGCCTGTATAAACGATTCTTCTCTAAAATAAGAAAAAGAAGAAGAATCAATTACTGCCTCCACCATTTTTTTAGGGACCTTCATCTGTGACACCTGAAATAGTGTCTGAGTGAGAGAAGTTGGTCAGCTACAACTTATTCTCACTGAAGAAATTATTTTACTTAACAATGATGAAACACAGTAATTACAACATGGGCTGATCTATCCCATGGGCCAGCATCCTGAGGAGGAAACCGCCCCATGTGCATTTAGCTCCCTACAACAAAATAGCCTTAATAAATCTTCATTTAGATTGAATTGGCAGATGAAAGCTGTTCACTCGGGTCCCAGCTTAGTTTTCTAGATGATTATTATTATTATTATTATTTAACCGATAGATGTACTGGTAATAGCACTGAAAACTCTTGGTTTCTCACCTAGACACTGTGCAAACCCTTAAGGGAATCAAGGTGGCTAAGGCTTAGATGTTCTTCCACAAAGTTAGCAACACCTTGCTTAGCCGATAGCCTCCAACTCCTCGGTGTTTTTCAGTTATTATTTAATTGTGGAATATTTGAAACTACTGGTATCTTAATCATTATTTGCATAACAGATCTTTCAGTAACATGGTGGTGGTGGTAAGTGGTAACTTTGAGTTTTTTGTCACGAACAGCGACTGATCTGTGTAATGCAGTCTGTGAACCTAAGTTCACAACAGCTTAACTTTCAACTCTCTTCCTGGACTAGATGAAGTGATTTATATTTGAAAATAACCTTGGTACTACTAACTGAAGAAGCTTGGGAAGTATGAGGCATTTAACATCTTAAAAATCTGTGTATAATTAGAAAGTTATTTTAGTTGTGTTTGGCCAAGCATATGATTTGCTTGTATAATAACACTTAGGATTTTGTACATTTTCTTTTCTCAGGTATAAGATAAAAGAAATGTCAGAAAGTGAAGCAGGTGAGTGAACCCCATGTTATCAGAAACTACCGTAATATTTCTTGTTCATTTAAAACTGTTACTGTTAAATTGAACACTTTAACTTTATTATTTGAAAGTTTTTTGAGGAAACCTTAAGACAATTAGTAACTGGTAGCTAGTAGTACGTTAGCATTTGAGTCAGCTTATTGATAACTTCGACTATGGTGCCAAACTACCAAATATGGATCGGTTACTATTCTTACTGTATTTTACATCAGAAATTCTCATCATTATGAAAGGACGACCATTGTAGTAAACCGGTTTTGTGAACATTTTAATGCAGCACTGACATTATCGTTATTATGACCTGTATTGGCTTCATCAATGTCAAGATCATTTTGCATTTTGTCAAAATCTAACGTTTCCAGGCTTGTAGATTGTTGACTCCCATTTGCATTGCATAAGTCTTTGGTTTGTCTACTTAAATAACCTGAAAGGGAGTCTTTAGTCAAGAAAAGACATTGATTTATTAGGGAAATTAACATGCATTTACTAGAATATTTCCAGCTCCTAAGCATTTGGAATATGATGAAGAATGAATTTAAAATATTAGATCTACCAAGTTTGAATTCTAGGAATTTTCAAAATAATTGGCAGGGGTAGGGTTTGAGTGAGGGAGACAATAACAGACTGTTTTGGCTATCTGCGGTAATTTATACCAGAGGTCATAATTACAAAGTAGCTAAGATTGTGTCATGATTGGATACGAGAAAACAATTTCTTAGAATTGTTAGAACCAGTAGCATTCTACTGCACCCTTTTCCCTAAGGACTTGTACAAAAGAAAGAACCTTGTAACTGGCAATTGTGAAATAGTGTTTAGTGTTTCACTTGTTTTGCTATTCCCACTATTGCCTCAAGTTTACCAATAAATTAGATTTTTCTTTGTTAAGGTGGATGTTGTTGTTATAACATTGTAAATAGGCAAATTTTAATTTTCCCTTATTTATTAAAAAGACAATTAGTGGCAAGAATTCTTCGATAAAATGCCAGTGTACAAGAGAAACCCGATTATTCTCTGAGCTCTCAATATTAATTTTTCTTTAAATTGGGTCTGCCCGAAATTCTCTAGCGGAGGGTGGGTTGGTGATAAACCCTGAAGAAATTATAGACAAAATCAAGGCAACCAAATGGGAAGACCAGCAAAAACATAATCTGCAGGTTAATGTGATTGTACTCAATAAACAGGTGATGATGGCAACAAGAAAGTAGAGTGCTGAAATGTTGATATTATTAATAATAGCAATAAGGTGATTGCAAATACCCAAACCAAGCTTCTATTTTCTGTATATGCAAACTCCAGTATTGCAATGTCTCTTTCTCTTGCTGCTTATTTTGTTAGTGACAGACTCCAGTGAGGCGATGTGTCCTTACTGCAGTAACTTCTACCATCCCGACTCCATTAGTGTACGTCTCCTACCCAAAGTAAAACTAACAAAGCAAATTCGGAAGCTGATGAGGAAGTACCAGGAAAATCAAAAACGTCTTGGAAAGTATCAGAAACGCCTGCTGATATGGTACTTGACTAGTGCCAACAGAATGGTAATTTTCTATTTTTATCTAATGACTGAGCTTGGTGCATTGGCCAATGAGTAATGGTCCCAGTCTTGATGACAGACGATTGGTTCCTACAGTCATTTTACTCATAGACAGATTAGCTTGAAATTAGTTTATTAGGCAAATGGTGGCTAAATACAATATAATATGGTTGACTCGTGCATCGCGTTTCCACCTCTTTGTTTTGTGGCGGCGCTGAACTGCACTGAAAAGTCAGCATGGGACTCATGTTTCAACTTCATCATCGCTGTTCTTAAATCTAAAAACAAAGTAGACAGACAGATCAGGTATTTTCCATCACCTTATTACGGACTGTTTTTGAGTGCATCAATCAGGGGTCACCAAACTACGGCCCACGGGCCGGATCAGGCCCGCCGATGGTACTTGCATTTGCGTGATAAAACGGATGGAACACGAGATGTTGTGAAATAAAATTTTTAAACATGGGCAAGAAGGCTCAGAAAAATTCCCCGGTCAAGGTGTTAATCGAGCTGGTCTCTAGGCTGTTTTCTTCACCATTTATTATGGCTACTAAGAAAAGAAAAGTGGACGCCGAGTGTCGCGTTTTCAATGAAGAATGGGGAGTACAGTACTTCTTTGTGGAAACAAAGGACCAGAAAGCTAGTTGCGTGGTCTGCAGCGAAAGTGTTGCCGTTTTGAAAGAGTACAATCTTCGGCGTCACTATGAAACAAAGCATCTATCAACATATTCAAAGTTTTCTGGAAAGTTACGCTCTGAGAAATATGAGTCCATGAAACGTGGTTTAGAAACTCAAAGAAATCTCTTCACGAGAAAGTTTGCTGAAAATGAATCCATCACTCGTACAAGTTACAAAATAGTGCATAAGTTGGCAGAGCGAGGAAAACCGTTTACTGATGGCAACTTCATCAAAGAGTGTATGATGGATGCAGCAAATGACTTGTGTCCTGAGAAAGCCGATTTGTTTGGAAGTATCAGCCTTTCGGCAAGTTCAGTTGTGCGGAGAACAGAAGAACTTGGAGAGAACATAGTGCTACAGATACGCGAGAAAGCTAGGAACTTGTTGTGGTATTCTCTGGCGCTGGATGAGTCTACTGATCTCTCGAGTACATCACAACTTTTTGTGTTCATTCGTGGTGTCAATTTGGACTTTCAGATAACGGAAGAGTTGGCATCCGTTTGCTGCATGCATGGAACAACAACTGGAAAAGACATTTTCATGGAAGTGCAGAAGACTTTGCAAGACTATAACCTTCAGTGGAATCAGCTTCGAGGTGTTACAGTTGATGGAGGAGAAAACATGGCTGGAGTGAGGAAAGGTCTGGTCGGGCATATCAGGACTCAGTTGGAAGATTTGCAAATTCCGGGCGCTCTGTTCATACACTGCATCATACATCAGCAAGCACTCTGTGGGAGAGACTTGGATATTTCTTGTGTACTGAAACCAGTCAGTTCCAGGCTTTTCTTGAAGAAATTAATTCTGATTTCTGTGACTTGCCTTATCACACAGCAGTGAGGTGGCTCAGCTGCGGTAAAGTCCTGTTTCGTTTTTACAAGCTCTGAAACGAAATAGATGTTTTTCTCACTGAAAAAGATAGAGCTGATCCACAGCTGTCAGATCCTACCTGGCTGTCAAAGTTGTCATTTTTGGTCGACATTACATCCCACATGAATGAACTGAACTTGAAACTTCAGGGAAAGGATAACCTCGTCTGTGATCTCTACAGAATCATCAAAGGATTTCGGAGAAAGCTGTCATTGTTTGAAGCACAACTGGAAGGAGAAAACTTCTCTCGTTTTCACTGTTTCAAAGATGGAGAGATTTTCAGATCTCGACAGAATTGAGAGTGACATTCTTCTGTTCCAGAATCCGTTTGATTGTAACCTTGATGATGTGCCAGTTGAACTACGGTTGGAGCTCATTGATTAGCAAGCAAATGACTTGTTGAAAGAGAAGCACAGAGAAGGAAAACTTGTTGAATTTTACCACTTCTTACCCGATGTTGAGTTTCCGAAATTGAAGAAATTAGTCACTGGTATGATGGCATCATTGTTTGGAACAACTTATGTCTGTGAGCAAACATTTTCAAAAATGAAGTATGTGAAGTCAACACATCGAACGAGATTGACTGATGAACATTTGAAAGCAATTCTCTTGATTGGATGCAGCAATTCCAAACCAAACATTGATGATATCTTGAAAGCCAAACGTCAGTTTCACAAATCTCACTAACCTTTTTTGCTGCTTAGTTTGTAAGATTCGGATATGTGCACACTAGGTCTGATGTAACTATATTTTTGCTAATGTCGCCTTCTTTGATAACTTGTTAGTAAATAATATGTTGGTTGTCTTTGTTTTCTGTGCATTGCACGCCACTCACCCATGATTAACATGGAATGCTAAACTTAGTGTTTCGTCTTTTTTCCCAGAGCTTTCGTTCTGGCTTGCAAGTATTGAACAGAATGATTATGCGGCCCGCGCTCGTCATTCTTTCAGTTATCCGGCCCACTGTGAAAAATGTTTGGTGACCCCTGGCATCAATGATAATTGCAGTAGCTATTTTTTAATTTAAAAAAAACACCTCTTAAATATATAAGTAGCTTGAGCTGGGATCTTCTGTTGCTGTAAACGTCCATGTGTTATTGTGGCCATCTTGTTAAGTAGAACATTTGACATCAGAAGACAGATTCAACCAGTAAGCTGTGGACACAAAGATGTTCATACTTATTTTCATATTATCCTTTTTATTGACCTCTGGTAACACGGATTCTACCAAACTTTATTCTCTTTAAACCATGAATAATTCTCTCAAGCTTTTATATATGTATCTGTACTCAAAATCTACGCTGACCGTTCTCTCTGTTTTTTAAAAGCAGTATTCGGGAATTCTTTTTCTTTACTAATTAGTGCATAAAATGCAAGTGTTGTGGGAAAACAGTGAAGGTGAAAGGTCAGACGAGAAAGATGGTCCAGCCAGTACCCGAAGCCATTGATCCTGGTTTGTTGATACGCCTTATTTCAATTTGTCTGTTCACTTTTATATTTTTATTCTTTGAGGTTAAATTTTGCTGCATCAAAATACCAGAGTGTGTCTCTGGTTCTGTTGTATTTGCTTTGTTTGGCATTTTGCTCCTGAAAAGAATGGGTGGGACGGGGAGAAACTCCTTAACTATTTGGACACTTAGTCGTAAAGAGTAAAATTGACTTTATTTATTTTACTTTCACTCATGCAGTTGAATGCACCAGCATGTTGTTGAATGAGCTCAGATGTCTTGTGTAAACTTGACAGTTTTGGCAGTGGATTGTCTGTTCCCACATAGCTAACACGTCCACTGTGAGATGCGATGTCTAGCATCATTAGTGCAGTCGCTAGTGGATGATGCTCAGAGCTTTCCTCGCAATTTTCTGCTGGATTGGAACATCTGATTTGCAGTTTCTTGTACTATAGAAAGATTGCTATACTGGTTCCTGGTGACTGACTTGTCTGTTATTGCAGACTGGCTGACATCCAAGCGATTGACGGTGGTGAAGTGAAAACGGTGGCGCATACAGAAAGATCGAGTGCCGGTTAACCAGGCTACAGAGGTGCACAGGACACTATCATTGGAGAATAAACTGCATCTAGATTCCTGTTAGCGAAATGGTTATTGCTTTTTCACTGCTCCTTAGCTTTCATTTGATACGCCTTTGTACATGAGATAGTTTACAGGTTTTAGTTTGTAATTTTCGCTTATTTCTTTCTTTCGTTAGCTACCTGAATCCTCTATTAAAATGTCAGTAATTCTCATTGATACCAATCCTGATTTTACCAGGTTTTCTTAAGGTTGTCATGGAAACCCACAAACAATCTGAATGAATCCCAAAGTCTTGAACACTTCAAATAATTGTAATTAATTTGGCAGAGTTTTGCGCAGGGTGCTTCTGAACTCAAACTAGAATTAAAAATATATCTAACAAATAATGTTCTTTTAATTTCAGTAAATAGACGCAAGAAATCCAAGAAAAAGTCCAAACTGAAAACAAATTTGCATGAGTTGTCCATTTTAGAATTAAAAGAAAGAGGTCTTCATTTGTCCAGCAGGTAAACCATCACACTGTTCTAATGCCCAAGCTTGCTTGTGTGGGAGGGGATGGCAGACACTGTAACTGACTATCCGATTCTATTCACCTACACTGCTGAAATAAAGTTATGCAGTTGAATATTTTACTTTCTTTGACAAAGTGACTGCAAAGCCTCAAAACAGGCAAGCTGGCATTGTTCCCTTGAATTGAATTCCTCTTGAAGGAAATACATGCTAGCTGATTACTGCATGTTATTAGCGAAAACATTTCAGCAAAATGTTAACATAAGCAAGACGTCAGTAAGAATTGACACAAAATTGTTGAAAGTAGTAGATTCATTGTTCACAAGATGCTTTACCGGCAGATTACCGTTGCTTTGTTAGCTAGAAGCTAAAGGTGACGGTTTATTCCACTCGTTAAATTAGCTGTGACAAGTGCAGAAATGAATCTGAAGTTTGTCCCCACTGCCACTCTCTAGGTTTATCAGCTGGTGTTATTACTGTTTTGCAAATCATTCCCTGGTGGCTTCATGAGGGTTGTCTACTTTTGAATTGACCTGTATCTGTTATTTACAGTTTTGCAAGCTAGAACCATAATTTAGTACCAATACTGTGGTGATGGACAAACTTTCAAGTAACACTTGTTGCTATAGATAACACATCAATGACGTGTTCTTGAACCTGAAGACTTGCATAATAACAAAATTAGAGGGGAAGTTGTAAGTTTCCCAGCACAAAGACCTATCCAGGCCCCTGTATTCCAAATTAATTTAGACTACTACCTAGATGGAATTAATTTGAAGATTTGTTTTATGACTTAATGGATGAATGTAAAAAGAATTCCAATGAAACAGAAACTTCCAAACCCAGTTAAAATATTGATTTCAAATCAAGGTCTCAAATCTGGATTCTCTTTCAACATCAGAGATGTTCATCAGTTGATGATAACGCTGATGTCATCTAGAGGCCTTAAAAGAGTGTATATGCTAAAGACTAGTTACCGCACTCCAGGTTAACATAAGACTCATGGTAATAAAGGCTTCTTAGATACAGAATGTTGAAAGATAAGACTGGAAATTAATGCCAAACATGTCGTTTTATAGTACTGACATCTTCAAAATGCACTGAATATAAATATATCCTCTCAATGGTTTGGCTTCAGGGAGACTAAGCAGGAGTTCACTTCTAGAATTCAAACCCTGCTAAAGCTTATGATAATATGCTTCCTCCTTGATTTTGTGATTCTTCCATAGACTCTTGTAATTAATAAACGTTTTTGACAGAGAGAGACCAGTCTTCTGTCAGTGTGAATAGCATGGTTGCTTAGAAATGTCTTTTCACCTTTATTTTTGAACAAAGTGATGGTTCATGAGGGTTCTCCAGTATATTTTTGCTTTATAGAACAAAATGGATTAATGTAACCCACTGTTCGTTTATTATTTATTAAAACCACCATGTTTGTTATTTTAATAGCACCCCTAATACTCCACTGGTAGCATCTGAAGTCAGCGCTCAGTCCCCAGCTTGCTTACTCCACGTAAACAGACACCTGTTAGCAGCTCAACAAAAAGCACAGGAAACGAAGCTGCTTCATTTTCACTGCTGCTGCTGAAGAAGAGTACCCCACTAAGTAGGAGAGAAGGCAAAGCATGGAAAGGGAAGAACAGGTTTCAGAGACTACAAAAGATCTTGGCTGATGAGCAACACAAAAAAGATTCTGTGAATAATTCATTATCCGAGTTCCTACAGAGTTTATGAAGTTTACTTGTATGGCATGAACCAATCGGATGGATTTGACACTAAAATA
The DNA here is from genome assembly GCA_018389105.1 of Nautilus pompilius. Lineage (NCBI taxonomy): Eukaryota > Metazoa > Mollusca > Cephalopoda > Nautilida > Nautilidae > Nautilus > Nautilus pompilius. The sequence continues at coordinate 30,687 of JACATO010000965.1, read as the reverse complement.
ATACATTTTTCTTGACTAATATTTTGTTGTTGTTTAAAGTGACAGATTATCCGCTTGCTTATACTGTAAAAATTTTCTTTGTTTCTTAAAAAGGAAAATGTATTTGGTTACAGAAGCCACAATGAACCTCATTCGACAATACATTAACAATTTTAGCTGTCTTTTCTGATAATCTAGAGAAATACAAAATTGGCAGACCAACCCTGCTGCCAGGAGGCTGTGTACAGTTGGCACTTCAGAAACAGTTGCTTAACTAACTACATTAATCAGCTGCCATCCATAGAAAGCTGGAAAAGCTAGGAGTCTTTGGAACCCTCTTATGCTATCTGGGTAAATTCCTCTGTTAATCTTCCAAATGTTTCAATTTCGCAGATATACAGAGCACTGCCCTTTTTCAGCTGTGTAACATCTATCCTCAGTATAGCACACTTCTGTTCATCCTATAATGCATGGCATAGAGCATTTAAAATTAAATGTGTAATCTCTTAACTACACAGCTGTGATCTTTGTTTATTGTGGTTTATGGAAGATTGAATTGAAGCGATACAAAATAGAGGGGCATGGTTTTAAAATGTATGTATGGCCCTTCTGGGCTTGAAAATGACTGAGTGAAATCTTAAAACCAGTGACATTTAGGATTTGTAAGCATAAGATGTGCACTAAATATGTTGGCTTTAACTGTCCCCATTGTCTACATATAGTACCCATCCTGCCAGAGTTAGCAGAAATGCTGGTTTATGGTAGATAAGTGCAAAAAAATTCATTACATTCCGCAGGGCTACACATTAATGGAACATCTGTTGTAAGGCTGGTTTTTCCACATTCATCAGCCAACTTCAGCAAAGCTGTGGTAAGTGCTCAAGGTAACCAATGATGATAGCTTTTACACAGAATGTTGACCAGCAACAAAATTGCATGTTTTAAGACAAAGACTTAGGCCACAGGAATGATTGATTGTTTGATCTTTAAAGTGTCTGGAAACTAAAACCAGTTATAACCAAAATAGAAGTATATTTTATTTTATGCATGCAAAACGGTTGAATTTGTAAACAAAATTCTGAGCATGGCTGTATAATTTATCGCTGGTTCCTTTTCACTTTTAAAAACACTCATCTTCAAGACATCAAAATATGTTAGCATTGAAAAATAATGGATTTATCTTATCTTAAATTGAATACAAAGAAAGATGTTAAGGTTTTATTGACATCAAATAAGAGAGATATAAAAATAGAGCAACGGAGAATACAGTAGTACAACATACACATCAAAAAAAAATGCTGTATCTAACTGTCGACCAAATTAGTTTTGAGCGGGCACAGATTTTTTCACTGATTGTCAAAATACCTGTAAATGCAATAAAAAACAACTCTCTTATTATGGATGCAGTAGAACAAAAACTGACTCAACAGCCCTGGTTTAGAACTGCATCAAAACATCTTAAAAAAAATTCTTTACTCTCCCATCCACAACAAGGTAAATAAATAAAAAAACATTTCAATTTAAAGATTCTTTAAATGATAGTGAGAGAGATGGAGCAGTTAAAGGACTGATGAAGAACTATTTTGTCTGCAGACAACCTCAAAGGTGTTCATTCTCCTACAAAATGTATACTTCCAATTGTATTAAATACAAGAAAAAAATATAGCATATTCACACATGCAAATACATACACACATACATTAAATAATATTCACAAAGTATTGTATAGATTATACAAAACAGTATGAATTCAATCACCACAACCTTTAGGGAATTTTTTAAAAACAAAAATATTGTACGCACATGCATAGTAAACAGACATCTTTAAGTGCTGTTTTCACATATGCATACCAACCTATGATCAAACACCCTCCTCTCTGCCCAATATAATTTTGTTAGACTGGTGAACAAAATCCAACCAAGGAGCAGAAACAAAAAAGTAAAGCCTGTTTAATTACCCAGGTTTACCTATATGGCAATTAATACTTAAGTATACCCAGCATATTAAAAGTGGGACAATTAGCAGAACTCCTTCGATGCATAATGAAAGAAAGTATTAGAATAATTTTTCATCTTAACAAACCACCTTTTAGGGATCTTCAAATGAAACCTGGAATAGGATTATGGTGATTATGCTTTAGCCAGGTTTCACTTGAACACACGAGAGCAAAATCTACAATGCTTCTTTTCACAGACCTCAAGCGCAATCAAGTCATATACGAAAAACAATGGTACCAATACTTTTGTTTTTAAAGAAAAAACTTCCTTGACACAAATTTTTATGTATTGCCCGTCTTGAAGCTTAAGACTTGGTATACTGAGATATCCTCCAGCCATCTAAAGTGGGTGGGTATGGAATCTGAAAGAAGCTTCTATACATCAATAGTTAAAAAAAACAGCCAACTCCACAAAACGCTGATGAACTAGTAAAAGTGGGCTAAAAGATATCCACAAAAAAGTTCGAGAGTTCACGTCCCGACAGCACCAATGTCTACATTTAGAGACTAGGAAGAATGCATTGATGTTTAGCTGCTGCACCACAGCAGTGGAAATGTCTCCAAGGTAGTGACTTTGCTTAGATATCAACAAAACGCTACTTACGCCAAATATTTACTTCTAATTATCTCAGTTAATGATGTACCTTTGTGTTAAGTCTAAAATCAGTTTCTTTTTTTACAAGAATCATTTTCCTTTTTCTGTTTCAGCAATATTTTATTCAGCACACATGCAATTCATCTGTCCTTAAGCCTAACTGTACTGACTGAGGAGGAGTAGACGGCAAGTTATCTATAAATTATCCTGTCAACGACAACATTGTCTGCATTTGGTTGTTGGCTTGCTTCCCTGTAAACTAGGGGTGAACCCATTTCTAGTAGGTGCAAGTGCTATTAATTAATGAGGGACTAGAGAGCATCTTGAAGAATTTGAGGAAAATAAATCAGATATAAACAAACAGTGACTAGATAGGTATATACACTTTCAGCATTAGTGTTTATAATGTTGTATCAGTTTAAATGGATCTCATCTTTATAAAGATGTGCTAGCAACATATCCAGTAAAGTTTCACTTTACACAGCGATGTTACATTATAATACGATTCCGTAGCGATGGGGACGGTGTTTGATATCCTCCTGCGATAGCTAGTGAGCCATCACTTACCAACTACGTGTTGCACTTTGATGCTGTTTAATGGTGAGGCAATGCATGTAAAACTTCAACTTCAATATGTTGCGCACTATACATGGAAGTGTGATCCCACTGTGCACCACTGCTGTTCCAAGATATGAGGAAATCTCTATATAGCTTCTGTTGTCATCATCAACGAGGTCAGTTTATTGCAATGTTTCTGCTGTATCACAAATCAAGATAAGAAAAATTAAACCAGTCTTCCATGTTTTCAGTCACTACCAGTAAACCTCCCATTGTAAAGTCTCTATTAAAAATGAAAAACAAAAAATAGTAATTAGTAATTGACTAGCAGATGTTTTTAGCTTTCTAAAATTTGTTTAAAATTAAAATATTATTTCATAGTAACACATTACCGTTATCAAATTTTTTACCAAAGTTGTTAATACAACAACATACCGTAGCAGCCTTGTAAGACCCCTCACCAATCAGATTATTGATGACTGCATTGTGCATGATCTGTTGAAATACAGCTCTCCTAAAAACTTTTTTCTTTGTCATTTCTATCTTGTTCATAAAGCATACATAATTGTGATTTATCTACAATGCTGAATAGTATGTGCATCATTCGAATGGTGTTATCTCTGTTCTATCCATTATAAAAAAAAAACATCTCGCACATTTACAGTATCGGTAGTTTTTTTTTTTTTTTCATTTAAAAATGAATCAAAATTAATACAGGATTCAAACCTTAGGGCATCCCCATATGACACTTTACAACATTCAGACTATCACTTGGTATCCATTTTATCAAAAGTTACTTATCCACCAAACTGCCACCTACTGATTTTCAGAAGGGCAGTATTCTCAGTCACCTTACAATATATTTCCCCTATTAAGTAATACCTACACGTGTCATGTAGTTATATAGGGCCCAGGTAGCTGTTTCCTCCACTGCAATGAAATTATAGTCACTCTGTGCCATAAGAGTTCTAAGATAATTTTCTGCTCGTGTTTGAGGTTCTGTAATGAAAAGAAAAATATGTATGAAAGCAAAAAAAAAGCTTACAATTTTCTAAGAGATTCCTTTTCTCTTGGTATCTGACTAGCCACTACCAAGGACGAAGATGGAGTGGTTGGAAAAAGGATATACATACAACGTAAACAGGAAATAATTGAAGAGAAATTCCTACCTGAAATCCCAATGGACATCATTTCTGGTATGAAATAAATGCTGTCCCCTCAAATTCACTCAGACAATTAGTTCATTAATAAGTGGGAAAGATTTAATGAGATAAAATGATTGGCTTAATAATTACAAGTTTCCTTGATGTATGAATATTGTGGAGAAAAATATGCATCTAATTAAAACACTTGAAAAACATTTAAGTCTTCTGAATAATCAAAATTTTATACAGGAAAGCAATCCGTTAGTTTTCAGCTGAGTGAATGAAATTCATCTAAATCACCTGTTTCTTGGCAGACAACATTTCCTTTTACTGTTATCTGTGGATCTGAAAAAGAAAAAAAGAATTCATATGGTTTTTTTGGCAATTTATGTCAAATTGTCTGTTATGTCAAGTTCCCTGAGCTTTCTTAAATGTGACAGTTGTGTGACCTACAGCACCATGTGAACAATAGGTTTTTACTTTGGTCAGATGAAATCTTATCAAGTTGACAGATTCAAAAATTTCAAATGTTGATACTATACCAACACAGAAGAAATTAGCACATTTCCTTGGGAATATATATATATATAGTAGGTGCCACACCACCAATACCATGAATTTGAATAATTCAAAATCAAGAGTACCTTCATCATCAGTAGTCCTCCAAAATTCAGATTCATAGCTCAGTCAACCATATATTAAAGCACAGAGGTGGTGGCTTGTTGAGCATAATTAAGAAATCTGAGATCATGCACATTTATAACTCGGATACTAACCTAAATCAAAATTATAACAAACAAGTACAATATACGATTGCAGGTTAAACTGTCAATTGACATCAGGTTTAAACCGCACAAGCTATCAAAATCATCGGTGACACAGTATAAAGTCTCAACATTTTAGTCCTGTAACAAGCCAAAATTGGAAACTTTAATCCTGTGAACGAAGAAATTATCTATTGTTTTTAAGAGAAATGGACATTTCCAAAAGCAGCAGCATCTTGTTGCTAATAGGAACTGGTCTCAGGAATAATTAGAGAAGGGACAAAATTATGGATCCACATTTATTGGAATACCTTAATGTTTTACTTAAATTTGGGCTTTTTTGTGTTAATTTCTGAAATAATTAAGATATACATTGTATTAAAAAGTTACCTTCCATTCCCTGACTGGGATTTACTCCCTCCTGGCAAACTACCTTCCCTTTACTGGTGAAATTGTTCATTAATAAGCTGCTGGAAAAAAGAAAAAAAACTTTAATCAGGGGTTAGAAAGATTTCACAGTAAGAGGCATCAATCAAAGAGCAGACTTGGAAGAACACAGACACCAAACGAGACTATCCTCTACTCGCTTTCTACAGTTGTCTACCCCAGGGGTCGGCAATCGGCCGCCCACGAGCCTTTACTCATATTAATATAGAATCCGGCCTGCGAAAACAAACGTTTTTTTAAAAAGGGTTGTCATTAGTCATTTCTAAAAATAGTTAATCAGCCACACAAATGCTAGAGGAAACTCTGGGGTGGGGGGGGGTGGTTAGCGGTATTTGGTCGTCTTTTTGGTGCGAGTGGGCGTTTGTCAAATTCAGTTCAGGACAGACAGTGTGTAACATACATAATGTATTTTTTCGTTCTATTTTTAATGGTAGTTTTTTGAAAGGAAGAAAGTTTTTCTAAAATTTGCTGTAAAAGAAATTTGCTCACTTGAAGGAGTCACTTCTGATTAGTTTTGAATTGAATATCAATATTTTCTCATTATATATTTGATAATTTTTATTTTCTAATAGCACTTTTTTTCAATAAATAAATAAATAAAAAATGAATTTTTTGGAGGTTTTGAAATTCTACGTCGTTTAGAGGGCGGCACAAACGCTAGCTACGCCCCTGGACACACGGTAAAGAGCGCGCAGTTCACCGACATCGACCATTCATTTTCGTCAAGATCGATGCCAGCGCAGGTGAATAAGAAAGTGCTTCATATTTATCGCAGGCGAGCTGGCAAGATGAAGTTCTTTTCGTCGCCCTTTGACATTGTTGTGGATGATGCCCCTACTGATCTCCAAATGGAGCTCATTGAGTTGCTGCCGAGTGACGACCAGCTTCGTTGTCTCCAGGGATGCTAGGTTTCCCAGTGGTCCGTGGGCCTGGTTCGTGTCATCATGTCGGTGTGTGGGTCGACTTTGAACAGTTGTTTTCTCAAATGAAGCTCGCCAAGAACCTCCTTCGTGCACAGTATAAGTGTCCTTGGGCCCATAATCTGCCCCCCCCTGATTTACCCCATCGAAAAACAATCAGATTTTACACACTTTTTTTTTGTATTTGAGGAATTTCAAACTTTAAAATGAATAATGTCTTAATTTGTACACTCAGCGTGTTTACTAAGTAATATTTGGAAATAATTAATTCTTCATATGCAAATCAACGTGTCTTTCTTAAATGATCTCTGATCATTTTAAAACATAAATAAAAAACAAAGTGGAACTTTTTATCTTATCAAACCTAACTCCCACCCCCTCCCCTTATTTCAGTGTAAGCCTCTATTTATTTATAAAGTTACCCCACCCCTATATTATGCTAACCATGAGTCTTTCTTCTTTGCAATAACAAACATACACAGTCCCAAAGAAGAAGACCGAGAAACATCTATGTGGTGTGGAATGGGGCAGAGGATGCTGTGATGACAGTCAACACAACAGACTCTGCTACTTCCCGAAATAGCCACCTGCATGGGAACCTCTGGTTCTCCCACGTTGGAACAGTAAATAGCAAAAGTCATAAAGACTTTAAAGCTACCATTACCAGAGAATCTCCGATTCCCCCACGAGGGAGGACTGAAAATGAAGAAGCAAACGGAGGGAGAACGTGTCTCCATCCATCACCCCGCAAAAATAAAAACAGAACTCTCTCCATCCTTCCATTTTGGAAACTGAAAAATAAACAGTGGCCCAAACCTCCCTTACAGAACAAGGACAGAGAGAGAGAAAACTCTGTTCTAGAGAGTCCAGCCAGGATAAACTTACCCCTCCTGCGTGCAATACGAATGAGTTGGGTAGGTAGCCCGCTGCTCTCTCGCTAGGCTGAGATACACTCCAAACTAAACACAGGTCGAAATAAGGCCTCGCTTATAAACAGCTGAGACGGCCGGTCGTGGAGCCGATCCAGCTACACCCACATACAAACGCAACCTTACATACACTCCCCTAAAAAAAAAAAGAACAGAATGTGGATTAGTTTGCAACGAAGATTTAGAAAATCCTTTCCCTTAAAAAATGACAAAAATCTACTTGCATTGGTTCGTTCACCTTGACTAACTCCGGTCCAACCTGTCAGCGTTTCGTAAACGACGCCACTTCAGGCCGCGGAGGCGGATGCTGCCATCTGTCGGCGAGAAGGAGGCTCTCTCTCTCTCTCTCTCAGGGGGCGATCACTCCTCACGGCAGCAATGGACGACAGGACGATGAGCTTGAGACTGACCTATTTAAAATCTATCGCCAAACGCTACTCCTCCACCTGCCCCAGTCTGTCCAGACTCTACATGTAAGTCTTAATCGGGTGCTGTCGTTGTTTTCGATACTTTACAGTTGCTAACTGCGCGGTGAGGAGGAACCAGAGCCAGGCCCCCATCAAACCGGGACCCTGGCGGCGGCTACAGGAACCAGAGCCAGGCCCCCCATCAAACCGGGACCCCGGCGGTCTCTCCTCCTCCGCTCAGTCGGAGCAAAGGTTGGCGACGGTGGTAACCATAGTGATGCAGTCTGCCGTGTCCTCGACGCCATATTTATTGGACTAGGGACGGTGTGGAAAAATACAAAATGGCGAATGACCGGACCGGTGGGGGGGGGGACCTATTCCCATTCGCCTCGCGTTTAAACTTCCTCCGAGGACGAAGTTTTCCTGTATTTCATTGTCAGATGTTGGCAGACGGAAGTCAGGGGGTCGGTAACTAACCTACGGCCCGCCGCCAGTACTTCGATCAAACGTACAAGTTAATGGGCCCAGTGCTCGCAAACACGCACTTGACATTAACCCTCCATTGATGCATAAACCCAATAATTTGGACTTAGAATCATAGTCTGGTGTCTGCTAGATTTTAATTACTGAACTGTTGTGTATTGTGCAAATAGCTTGCCGCCCTCGGCTGTTGGGGGTACAGGAGTCCTTCGTGTGAGCAGAGGCGAGAGACCATCCGTCCGGTAACTTGTGGAAATCTTTTATAGATCGAATCTACAGAGGACCTTTGTGTTTGTCATTTTTTAAATGTTTTGTTCTGTGCTGAATCACGAAATGGCAGAAAAACGTAGATACTGAGTGTCGAATGTTCCAAGAAGAATGGACGGAAATGTATTTCTTGGTGTAATGTAACAGCAACCCAGTGGTGTACTTGATCTGCCATGATATGATAGCTGTCAACAAAGAATGTAACCCAACACAGTGGGCTAACTGGGCAGCTAAGTGAAAGCACAACGTTCACTGTCCACTAAACAAAGTGCCAAATCACAGAGAAATACACGGGCCAGTTATGCAGTAAGTTCATTAATAGCTGAGAACATGAAGCCTTTCATGGATGGGGAATTTCTCAAGGAGTGCTTGATGGCCATGGCTGATATTTTATGCCCTGATAAGAAGAATTTATTTTCTAATATCAGTCTCTCTCTGCAAGAACAGTAACGTGACGAGTTGAAGAGATAGATGTCCCTTGATGTGAAGCAATCACTATGTCATGCTGTGGAAGATTCCAATTTTTTTCTGTGGCACTGGAGATCAAAGTACTGATGTAAAAGACACTGCATAGCTTGCAATATTTGTGTAAGGTGTCAACTCACAATTCGAAATTGTGGAAGAATTTGCTCAACTTGTATCGCTCGAGGAAAATACTACTGGAGCAAACATTCTCGAATCTGTTTTACTCTGTATAAAAGACATGAATTTGAATCTCTTAAAGTTAATTTCAGTGACTACGGATGGTGCCCCTGCTATGGTAGGTGAAAATAGAGATTTTGTAGCACTTCTAGAGAAATATGTGCAAGACAGTGGCATTCAAAACAAAATTATCAATTTGCACTGTATTATTCATCAGGAGGCACTGTGTGCTAAGGCTTCAGGAATGCAAGAAGTAATGCGACTGGTCGTGAAAACATTAAATTTCATGTTATCTCAAGGTCTGAATCTTCGACAATTCCACCAACTATTATTGGAAGCAAATGCACAATGCTATGATTTACTGTACTTCTGTGAAGTTTGCTGGCTAAGCCGAGGTGCTATGTTAGAACGGGTTTGTGAACTTCATGAGGAGGTTGCTATATTTTTGGAGAGTAAAAACATGAATGCATCACAGTTTTGTGATCCTGCATGGCTCTCAAATCTTGCATTATTAGTGGATATTACTTCACATTTAAATAAGATAAATTTGCAGCTACTAGGATGCAGTCAGCTAGTGAATGTACTTTACGAGCACATTAAGGCATTTGAGATGAAGCTTTGACTCTGGAAATGCCAGCTTGAAAATTATAATTGCTCACTTTCCACTGCTGCAGAAAAATCAACCCACTGACACTTCGATGTATGTGTCTGTTATACGTGAACTAGAAACTCAGTTTTCCTCACGTTCTGCAGACACTCGGTCATACAAAGGGGATTTAAAGCTGTTTGCTACACCTTTTGATATAGAAGTGGACAGTGCTCCTGAAAAAGTTCAGCTGGAACTCATTGAGCTTCAATCCAGTGAACTTATTAAATCAAAATTCCATGCAGAAGGGGTTTCCTTATTGGACTTTTACCAAAAGTATGTAATGGCAGTTGGAATTTATCCAAATTTAGTAGATCATGCAAAAAAAGATGGCATGCATATTTGGAAGTACCTACATGTGTGAGCAACTGTTTCCAAAAATGAAGTTCACCAAGAACAAGATGCATGCACAACTCACAGACTCTCATCTGGATGGCATACTCAGTCTTACCTCATCCAACTCGAAACCTGATATAGAAAACTTTCAAAAGATAAACAACAACAAGTATCACACTGACGATATATTTTGGTAATTTCTAATATTTTATAACTTTAGGACTTGTACTTTTTTGTTAGATTATTATCATATGTAAATCATGCTTCCAACAACATAGTCCTTGCATGGATCCTTAGTTTCCTTTCATTGACTAGTGATGTAATGATAGCCCATTCATTGTTCCTATTCTTAAGAATTTCTTTGAAGGTGTTGATGCACAATATGTTTTATTGTTTCATCTGCGGATTTGCAGAGTGGACAGGTTGCATCTGGAGCCTGTACAGGTAGCTCTGGAAAGGAAAGTGTTGCAATCTCAGTTGTGATATAATTACTTGTTCCTGTCTATTGATGTTTCTGTATTTTACTTAGTTTGACTATTCTTGTAGGGAATAGTAGGCTCTACGTCTTGTCTCATGTCGCCTACGGTTTTTCCAAATATTGAGAGTTGACTGATTGACTGCACATTTGAGAGAAGCTATAGATTCCATAGGCTTGATGACAGGTCCACATTTTGTTGCTAACTTTGCCAGGGTATACATTCTTTCATTTCCACTGGTTCCCACATGGCTTGGTATCCATTGAAGTGTAACAGAGACTTGAATATTGTCAGTGAGGGTTAGGGTTAGGTGGTTGGTGTTTTCTCCTTTTGTTGATAACATTGTACACTGGAGACTTTGAGTTTCCATTTGCTCGCCCAGGTGTCAATGGAAGCCATGCACTGATTAAGCTTGGTGACAACAAAGTATAGATTGCTATGAGTGATGGTGATGGTACCATCATCAGCATAAATAATTTGAGAGCAGGGCTTTGGAATGATGGAGGGGACATCATACATCATGATATTGAAAATTGGAGTCAGAACTGCACCTTGTGGTGTGCCAGTACTTATGTGAAATTGCTTTGAGGTTTGATCAGATACTTGAACTTTAATGTATCTTTCATTTACGAAGCTGCTTATTGATTTTAACATGTTCCTTGCTATTCCAATTTTTGCTGCCTTAGCGATGAGACCCTCCCACCACACCTTGTTGAACAGACCTTTGTGACACTGCTCGGTGATTTTCATTAGAGCATCAACAGTTCCAGCCTTTGGTCGGAATCCACATTGCGAGTGGTGGAAGACTTGATATTTGTGTAGTCTCCAATTCAAGCGGGTGTTAATGAGTCTTTCAAATAGCTTGCCTAGACAGGGTGTGAGAGCTATTGGTCTGTAAGACTTAAATTTTTGCTTATCCTGATTAGGTTTTAGCAAAGGAATAATTCTACTAATCTTCCATGATGAGGGGTAAGTTCCCTGTTTCCAGATGTCATTGAAGAGTGAAAGTATCATGTCTTCCCATTGATGGGTAAATCTTTAAGCATCTGGTTGTGGATCTTATCAGCTCCAGTAGCTGAGTTGTTGTAGCTCAGCAAGTCCAAGATTGAGCTCTTCCACTCTATCACAGAACAGATCTATAGATTGTTTGATGAGGCTATCTATATCCAAAAATAATTTAGGACTGATTGAATAATCCAAAATACTGCATTTTTCAGAATAATGCTCTCCAAATAAGTGGGCCTGGTTTGAAGATCTGTGACAATTTTACCCTCATGCTCCAAAGCTGTTTGGATAGGTTGACTTGAACCATTGATAGCCTTGATTCTTTTCCAGATGATGCATGAAGGGATATTTCGATTGATTGAGCCGACAAAATCTTTCCACGAGCTGCTTTTTGTTAGTTTGATTATTCTTCTGACTACAGCTTTTTGTCTTTGCTTTCCTTTTTATTTGGCGCTCTCTGGCAATCTCTTCATTGCATCACAGCATTTGAGAATATGTATGTGGTCTTGGTAGGGAATAGCTTTCCTCTGCAGCATTGATTATGCAAGTTGTGACTACTTCAACTTTTCCATCAATGTTCAGCTGCTGTTTACTTGAGATACTAACATCAGCTGCTTTTCTGATGTTCCATTTTGGCTGTGCTTGAATGTTCTTTTCATTCCTGGAGATTCTATGCAGGTTACTATAGGAAAATGGTCGGAGCCATGTGAATCATGAAGAACTCTCCACTCATTGAGTCTGGCCGCCATGTCTGGGCTAGTGATTGTGATATCTATTGAGTCTGTTTGTCCAGATGGATGGTTCTGATAGGTGTGTTGTTCTTTGTTGTTGAGGACAGTGGGATCACGATCATTGATCCATCCTGTAATCCTGTACCTGACTGATTTGTCTTTGTGCTGCCCCAGTAAGGGTGTTTGGCATTAAAATTGCCAGCTAAAAGTGATTATCTTGCATTAGGAATATGATTTAATTCTGTTGTAATGTTTTTGCAACCACCTTTTGCATATAAAGATGTCAAATTAGTGTTGAAGTCCTTATTGATAGTAACGTTGGCTGAGTTGTATTCTACAATATCAAAATATCTGGTGGATAAATTTGAGATGCTTAGATTGTTTCGCACACCAACACACATTTTTCTTATTTTGTTAAATAAAGTCATTTAAAAAAGAAGCCAGCAAAACCATTGACGATATCTGTCCACACCCTGTTCACGGCGTCTCTTGTGTTATCAGTCATTTTCTTTATATTATAATATTTCCAAAAATCTTTAATTCTCCATTACGCTGCTGCTCGTGCGAGTTAATTTCTTAGCAGCCGATATACCTGCCGTTTTAACTGAAGTTTTCCATGTGGACCGAGCCACGTTGCACTTCTTCTCCCCTGCCTCAACTCGTCGTATGGCCTGCATTTTTACATCCTGTGAGATAGACCACACACACACACATCACTACCACTTGATGGCCGCTCGGCTTGCATAGAGGCAGCTAATAATGAATATTTTCAATTAAAAGGAGAAATGGTGAGATACAATCCGTGCGTATGTTGGGCGTTAGGTTTGCACTGATGGCGGTTATTTTGTAATGGCGCACTTCGTTCTGATTGGCTGAAATCAAAACAGAAGACTATGGCGATGTGGTCTTGTTGGAAGCCATTGATTTCTTTATTTCTTATTATTTTTTAAATTTTAAGAAAAAAAGGAATCTTGTTTTCAGAGGCTTCATTGCCAGTTGTATGCCTGTATAAACGATTCTTCTCTAAAATAAGAAAAAGAAGAAGAATCAATTACTGCCTCCACCATTTTTTTTAGGGACCTTCATCTGTGACACCTGAAATAGTGCCTGAGTGAGAGAAGTTGGTCAGCTACCACTTATTCTCACTGAAGAAAATTATTTTACTTAACAATGAAACACAGTAATTACAACATGGGCTGATCTATCCCATGGGCCAGCATCCTGAGGAGGAAACCGCCCCATGTGCATTTAGCTCCCTACAACAAAATAGCCTTAATAAATCTTCATTTAGATTGAATTGGCAGATGAAAGCTGTTCACTCGGGTCCCAGCTTAGTTTTCTAGATGATTATTATTATTATTATTTAACCGAGAGATGTACTGGGAATAGCACTGAAAACTCTTGGTTTCTCACCTAGACACTGTGCAAACCCTTAAGGGAATCAAGGTGGCTAAGGCTTAGATGTTCTTCCACAAAGTTAGCAACACCTTGCTTAGCCGATAGCCTCCAACTCCTCGGTGTTTTTCAGTTATTATTTAATTGTGGAATATTTGAAACTACTGGTATCTTAATCATTATTTGCATAACAGATCTTTCAGTAACATGGTGGTGGTAAGTGGTAACTTTGAGTTTTTTGTCACGAACAGCGACTGATCTGTGTAATGCAGTCTGTGAACCTAAGTTCACAACAGCTTAACTTTCAACTCTCTTCTGGACTAGATGAAGTGATTTATATTTGAAAATAACCTTGGTACTACTAACTGAAGAAGCTTGGGAAGTATGAGGCATTTAACATCTTAAAAATCTGTGTATAATTAGAAAGTTATTTTAGTTGTCTGTTTGGCCAAGCATATGATTTGCTTGTATAATAACACTTAGGATTTTGTACATTTTCTTTTCTCAGGTATAAGATAAAAGAAATGTCAGAAAGTGAAGCAGGTGAGTGAACCCCATGTTATCAGAAACTACCGTAATATTTCTTGTTCATTTAAAACTGTTACTGTTAAATTGAACACTTTAACTTTATTATTTGAAAGTTTTTTGAGGAAACCTTAAGACAATTAGTAACTGGTAGCTAGTAGTACGTTAGCATTTGAGTCAGCTTATTGATAACTTCGACTATGGTGCCAAACTACCAAATATGGATCGGTTACTATTCTTACTGTATTTTACATCAGAAATTTTCTCATCATTATGAAAGGACGACCATTGTAGTAAACCGGTTTTGTGAACATTTTAATGCAGCACTGACATTATCGTTATTATGACCTGTATTTGGCTTCATCAATGTCAAGATCATTTTGCATTTTGTCAAAATCTAACGTTCCCAGGCTTGTAGATTGTTGACTCCCATTTGCATTGCATAAGTCTTTGGTTTGTCTACTTAAATAACCTGAAAGGGAGTCTTTAGTCAAGAAAAGACATTGATTTATTAGGGAAATTAACATGCATTTACTAGAATATTTCCAGCTCCTAAGCATTTGGAATATGAAGAAGAATGAATTTAAAATATTAGATCTACCAAGTTTGAATTCTATGAATTTTCAAAATAATTGGCAGGGGTAGGGTTTGAGTGAGGAGACAATAACAGACTGTTTTGGCTATCTGCGGTAATTTATACCAGAGGTCATAATTACAAAGTAGCTAAGATTGTGTCATGATTGGATACGAGAAAACAATTTCTTAGAATTGTTAGAACCAGTAGCATTCTACTGCACCCTTTTCCCTAAGGACTTGTACAAAAGAAAGAACCTTGTAACTGGCAGTTGTGAAATAGTGTTTAGTGTTTCACTTGTTTTGCTATTCCCACTATTGCCTCAAGTTTACCAATAAATTAGATTTTTCTTTGTTAAGGTGGATGTTGTTATAAACATTGTAAATAGGCAAATTTTAATTTTCCCTTATTTATTAAAAAGACAATTAGTGGCAAGAATTCTTCGATAAAATGCCAGTGTACAAGAGAAACCCGATTATTCTCTGAGCTCTCAATATACTTTTTTCTTTAAATTGTCTGCCAGCTTTCTTTATTGTGCATACAGATTTCATTGGGTATTTTTCTTTGAACAGTTTTACTTTTACATCTCAAATTTTGAAATTCTCTAGCGGAGGGGTGGGTTGGTGATAAACCCTGAAGAAATTATAGACAAAATCAAGGCAACCAAATGGGAAGACCAGCAAAACATAATCTGCAGGTTAATGTGATTGTACTCAATAAACAGGTGATGATGGCAACAAGAAAGTAGAGTGCTGAAATGTTGATATTATTAATAATAGCAATAAGGTGATTGCAAATACCCAAACCAAGCTTCTATTTTCTGTATATGCAAACTCCAGTATTGCAATGTCTCTTTCTCTTGCTGCTTATTTTGTTAGTGACAGACTCCAGTGAGGCGATGTGTCCTTACTGCAGTAACTTCTACCATCCCGACTCCATTAGTGTACGTCTCCTACCCAAAGTAAAACTAACAAAGCAAATTCGGAAGCTGATGAGGAAGTACCAGGAAAATCAAAAACGTCTTGGAAAGTATCAGAAACGCCTGCTGATATGGTACTTGACTAGTGCCAACAGAATGGTAATTTTCTATTTTTATCTAATGACTGAGCTTGGTGCATTGGCCACTGAGTAATGGTCCCAGTCTTGATGACAGACGATTGGTTCCTACAGTCATTTTACTCATAGACAGATTAGCTTGAAATTAGTTTATTAGGCAAATGGTGGCTAAATACAATATAATATGGTTGACTCGTGCATCGCGTTTCCACCTCTTTTTTTGTGGCGGCGCTGAACTGCACTGAAAAGTCAGCATGGGACTCATGTTTCAACTTCATCATCGCTGTTCTTAAATCTAAAAACAAAGTAGACAGACAGATCAGGTATTTTCCATCACCTTATTACGGACTGTTTTTGAGTGCATCAATCAGGGGTCACCAAACTACGGCCCGCGACGTCAGTTCATCAGGCCCGCCGACGGTACTTGCATTTGCGTGATAAAACGGATGGAACACGAGATGTTGTGAAATAAAATTTTTAAACATGGGCAAGAAGGCTCAGAAAAATTCCCCGGTCAAGGTGTTAATCGAGCTGGTCTCTAGGCTGTTTTCTTCACCCTTTATTATGGCTACTAAGAAAAGAAAAGTGGACGCCGAGTGTCGCATTTTCAATGAAGAATGGGGAGTAAAGTACTTCTTTGTGGAAACAAAGGACCAGAAAGCTAGTTGCGTGGTCTGCAGCGAAAGTGTTGCCGTTTTGAAAGAGTACAATCTTCGGCGTCACTATGAAACAAAACATCTATCAACATATTCAAAGTTTTCTGGAAAGTTACGCTCTGAGAAATATGAGTCCATGAAACGTGGTTTAGAAACTCAAAGAAATCTCTTCACGAGAAAGTTTGCTGAAAATGAATCTGTCACTCGTACAAGTTACAAAATAGTGCATAAGTTGGCAGAGCGAGGAAAAACCGTTTACTGATGGCAACTTCATCAAAGAGTGTATGATGGAAGCAGCAAATGACTTGTGTCCTGAGAAAGCCGATTTGTTTGGAAGTATCAGCCTTTCGGCAAGTTCAGTTGTGCGGAGAACAGAAGAACTTGGAGAGAACATAGTGCTACAGATACGCGAGAAAGCTAGGAACTTGTTGTGGTATTCTCTGGCGCTGGATGAGTCTACTGATCTCTCGAGTACGTCACAACTTCTTGTGTTCATTCGTGGTGTCAATTTGGACTTTCAGATAACGGAAGAGTTGGCATCCGTTTGCTGCATGCATGGAACAACAACTGGAAAAGACATTTTCATGGAAGTGCAGAAGACTTTGCAAGACTATAACCTTCAGTGGAATCAGCTTCGAGGTGTTACAGTTGATGGAGGAGAAAACATGGCTGGAGTGAGGAAAGGTCTGGTCGGGCAGATCAGGACTCAGTTGGAAGATTTGCAAATTCCGGGCGCTCTGTTCATACACTGCATCATACATCAGCAAGCACTCTGTGGGAGAGACTTGGATATTTCTTGTGTACTGAAACCAGTTGTTTCTGCTGTGAACTTCATTCGGGGACGTGCACTCAATCACCGTCAGTTCCAGGCTTTTCTTGAAGAAATTGATTCTGATTTCTGTGACTTGCCTTATCACACAGCAGTGAGGTGGCTCAGCTGTGGTAAAGTCCTGTTTCGTTTTTACAAGCTCCGAAACGAAATAGATGTTTTTCTCACTAAAAAAGATAGAGCTGATCCACAGCTGTCAGATCCTACCGGGCTGTCAAAGTTGTCATTTTTGGTTGACATTACATCCCACATGAATGAACTGAACTTGAAACTTCAGGGAAAGGATAACCTCGTCTGTGATCTCTACAGAATCATCAAAGGATTTCGGAGAAAGCTGTCATTGTTTGAAGCACAACTGGAAAGAGAAAACTTCTCTCATTTTCACTGTTTCAAAGATGGAGAGATTTTCAGATCTCGACAGAATTGAGAGTGACATTCTTCTGTTCCAGAATCCGTTTGATTGTAACCTTGATGATGTGCCAGTTGAACTAAAGTTGGAGCTCATTGATTAGCAAGCAAATGACTTGTTGAAAGAGAAGCACAGAGAAGGAAAACTTGTTGAATTTTACCACTTCTTACCCGATGTTGAGTTTCCGAAATTGAAGAAATTAGTCACTGGTATGATGGCATCATTGTTTGGAACAACTTATGTCTGTAAGCAAACATTTTCAAAAATGAAGTATGTGAAGTCAACACATCGAACGAGATTGACTGATGAACATTTGAAAGCAATTCTCTTGATTGGATGCAGCAATTCCAAACCAAACATTGATGATATCTTGAAAGCCAAACGTCAGTTTCACAAATCTCACTAACCTTTTTTGCTGCTTAGTTTGTAAGATTCGGATATGTGCACACTAGGTCTGATGTAACTATATTTTTGCTAATGTCGCCTTCTTTGATAACTTTTTAGTAAATAAATATGTTGGTTGTCTTTGTTTTCTGTGCATTGCACGCCACTCACCCATGATTAACATGGAATGCTAAACTTAGTGTTTCGTCTTTTTCCCCAGAGCTTTCGTTCTGGCTTGCAAGTATTGAACAGAATGATTATGCGGCCCGCGCTCGTCATTCTTTCAGTTATCCGGGCCCACTGTGAAAAATGTTTGGTGACCCCTGGCATCAATGATAATTTGCAGTAGCTATTTTTTTAATTAAAAAAAAAACACCTCTTAAATATATAAGTAGCTTGAGCTGGGATCTTCTGTTGCTGTAAACGTCCATGTGTTATTGTGGCCATCTTGTTAAGTAGAACATTTGACATCAGAAGACAGATTCAACCAGTAAGCTGTGGACACAAAGATGTTCATACTTATTTTCATATTATCCTTTTTATTGACCTCTGGTAACACGGATTCTACCAAACTTTATTCTCTTTAAACCATGAATAATTCTCTCAAGCTTTTATATATGTATCTGTACTCAAAATCTACGCTGACCGTTCTCTCTGTTTTTTAAAAGCAGTATTCGGGAATTCTTTTTCTTTACTAATTAGTGCATAAAATGCAAGTGTTGTGGGAAAACAGTGAAGGTGAAAGGTCAGACGAGAAAGATGGTCCAGCCAGTACCCGAAGCCATTGAACCTGGTTTGTTGATACGCCTTATTTCAATTTGTCTGTTCACTTTTATATTTTTATTCTTTGAGGTTAAATTTTGCTGCATCAAAATACCAGAGTGTGTCTCTGGTTCTGTTGTATTTGCTTTGTTTGGCATTTTGCTCCTGAAAAGAATGGGTGGGACGGGGAGAAACTCCTTAACTATTTGGACACTTAGTCGTAAAGAGTAAAATTGACTTTATTTATTTTACTTTCACTCATGCAGTTGAATGCACCAGCATGTTGTTGAATGAGCTCAGATGTCTTTGTGTAAACTTGACAGTTTTGGCAGTGGATTGTCTGTTCCCACATAGCTAACACGTCCACTGTGAGATGCGATGTCTAGCATCATTAGTGCAGTCGCTAGTGGATGATGCTCAGAGCTTTCCTCGCAATTTTCTGCTGGATTGGAACATCTGATTTGCAGTTTCTTGTACTATAGAAAGATTGCTATACTGGTTCCTGGTGACTGACTTGTCTGTTATTGCAGACTGGCTGACATCCAAGCGATTGACGTGGTGGTGAAGTGAAAACGGTGGCGCATACAGAAAGATCGAGTGCCGGTTAACCAGGCTACAGAGGTGCACAGGACACTATCATTGGAGAATAAACTGCATCTAGATTCCTGTTAGCGAAATGGTTATTGCTTTTTCACTGCTCCTTAGCTTTCATTTGATACGCCTTTGTACATGAGATAGTTTACAGGTTTTAGTTTGTAATTTTCGCTTATTTCTTTCTTTCGTTAGCTACCTGAATCCTCTATTAAAATGTCAGTAATTCTCATTGATACCAATCCTGATTTTACCAGGTTTTCTTAAGGTTGTCATGGAAACCCACAAACAATCTGAATGAATCCCAAAATGTCTTGAACACTTCAAATAATTGTAATTAATTTGGCAGAGTTTTGCGCAGGGTGCTTCTGAACTCAAACTAGAATTAAAAATATATCTAACAAATAATGTTCTTTTAATTTCAGTAAATAGACGCAAGAAATCCAAGAAAAAGTCCAAACTGAAAACAAATTTGCATGAGTTGTCCATTTTAGAATTAAAAGAAAGAGGTCTTCATTTGTCCAGCAGGTAAACCATCACACTGTTCTAATGCCCAAGCTTGCTTGTGTGGGAGGGGATGGCAGACACTGTAACTGACTTTCCGATTCCATTCACCTACACTGCTGAAATAAAGTTATGCAGTTGAATATTTTACTTTCTTTGACAAAGTGACTGCAAAGCCTCAAAACAGGCAAGCTGGCATTGTTCCCTTGAATTGAATTCCTCTTGAAGGAAATACATGCTAGCTGATTACTGCATGTTATTAGCGAAAACATTTCAGCAAAATGTTAACATAAGCAAGACGTCAGTAAGAATTGACACAAAATTGTTGAAAGTAGATTTCATTGTTCACAAGATGCTTTACCGCAGATTACCGTTGCTTTGTTAGCTAGAAGCTAAAGGTGACGGTTTATTCCACTCGTTAAATTAGCTGTGACAAGTGCAGAAATGAATCTGAAGTTTGTCCCCACTGCCACTCTCTAGGTTTATCAGCTGGTGTTATTACTGTTTTGCAAATCATTCCCTGGTGGCATCATGAGGGTTGTCTACTTTTGAATTGACCTGTATCTGTTATTTACAGTTTTGCAAGCTAGAACCATAATTTAGTACCAATACTGTGGTGATGGACAAACTTTCAAGTAGCACTTGTTGCTATAGATAACACATCAATGACTTGTTCTTGAACCTGAAGACTTGCATAATAACAAAATTAGAGGGGAACTTGTAAGTTTCCCAGCACAAAGACCTATCCAGGCCCCTGTATTCCGAATTAATTTAGACTACTACCTAGATGGAATTAATTTGAAGATTTGTTTTATGACTTAATGGATGAATGTAAAAAGAATTCCAATGAAACAGCAACTTCCAAACCCAGTTAAAATATTGATTTCAAATCAAGGTCTCAAATCTGGATTCTCTTTCAACATCAGAGATGTTCATCAGTTGATGATAACGCTGATGTCATCTAGAGGCCTTAAAAGAGTGTATATGCTAAAGACTAGTTACCGCACTCCAGGTTAACATAAGACTCATGGTAATAAAGGCTTCTTAGATACAGAATGTTGAAAGATAAGACTGGAAATTAATGCCAAACATGTCGTTTTATAGTACTGACATCTTCAAAATGCACTGAATATAAATATATCCTCTCAATGGTTTGGCTTCAGGGAGACTAAGCAGGAGTTCACTTCTAGAATTCAAACCCTGCTAAAGCTTATGATAATATGCTTCCTCCTTGATTTTGTGATTCTTCCATAGACTCTTGTAAATTAATAAACGTTTTTGACAGAGAGAGACCAGTCTTCTGTCAGTGAATAGCATGGTTGCTTAGAAATGTCTTTTCACCTTTATTTTTGAACAAAGTGATGGTTCATGAGGGTTCTCCAGTATATTTTTGCTTTATAGAACAAAATGGATTAATGTAACCCACTGTTCGTTTATTATTTATTAAAACCACCATGTTTGTTATTTTAATAGCACCCCTAATACTCCACTGGTAGCATCTGAAGTCAGCGCTCAGTCCCCCAGCTTGCTTACTCCACGTAAACAGACACCTGTTAGCAGCTCAACAAAAAGCACAGGAAACGAAGCTGCTTCATTTTCACTGCTGCTGCTGAAGAAGAGTACCCCACTAAGTAGGAGAGAAGGCAAAGCATGGAAAGGGAAGAACAGGTTTCAGAGACTACAAAAGATCTTGGCTGATGAGCAACACAAAAAAGATTCTGTGAATAATTCATTATCCGAGTTCCTACAGAGTTTATGAAGTTTACTTGTATGGCATGAACCAATCGGATGGATTTGACACTAAAATAATACATTTTTCTTGACTAATATTTTGTTGTTGTTTAAAGTGACAGATTATCCGCTTGCTTATACTGTAAAAATTTTCTTTGTTTCTTAAAAAGGAAAATGTATTTGGTTACAGAAGCCACAATGAACCTCATTCGACAATACATTAACAATTTTAGCTGTCTTTTTCTGATAATCTAGAGAAATACAAAATTGGCAGACCAACCCTGCTGCCAGGAGGCTGTGTACAGTTGGCACTTCAGAAACAGTTGCTTAACTAACTACATTAATCAGCTGCCATCCATAGAAAGCTGGAAAAGCTAGGAGTCTTTGGAACCCTCTTATGCTATCTGGGTAAATTCCTCTGTTAATCTTCCAAATGTTTCAATTTCGCAGATATACAGAGCACTGCCTTTTTCAGCTGTGTAACATCTATCCTCAGTATAGCACACTTCTGTTCATCCTATAATGCATGGCATAGAGCATTTAAAATTAAATGTGTAATCTCTTAACTACACAGCTGTGATCTTTGTTTATTGTGGTTTATGGAAGATTGAATTGAAGCGATACAAAATAGAGGGGCATGGTTTTAAAATGTATGTATGGCCCTTCTGGGCTTGAAAATGACTGAGTGAAATCTTAAAACCAGTGACATTTAGGATTTGTAAGCATAAGATGTGCACTAAATATGTTGGCTTTAACTGTCCCCATTGTCTACATATAGTACCCATCCTGCCAGAGTTAGCAGAAATGCTGGTTTATGGTAGATAAGTGCAAAAAAATTCATTACATTCCGCAGGGCTACACATTAATGGAACATCTGTTGTAAGGCTGGTTTTTCCACATTCATCAGCCAACTTCAGCAAAGCTGTGGTAAGTGCTCAAGGTAACCAATGATGATAGCTTTTACACAGAATGTTGACCAGCAACAAAATTGCATGTTTTAAGACAAAGACTTAGGCCACAGGAATGATTGATTGTTTGATCTTTAAAGTGTCTGGAAACTAAAACCAGTTATAACCAAAATAGAAGTATATTTTATTTTATGCATGCAAAACGGTTGAATTTGTAAACAAAATTCTGAGCATGGCTGTATAATTTATCGCTGGTTCCTTTTCACTTTTAAAACACTCATCTTCAAGACATCAAAATATGTTAGCATTGAAAAATAATGGATTTATCTTATCTTAAATTGAATACAAAGAAAGATGTTAAGGTTTTATTGACATCAATAAGAGAGATATAAAAATAGAGCAACGGAGAATACAGTAGTACAACATACACATCAAAAAAAATGCTGTATCTAACTGTCGACCAAATTAGTTTTGAGCGGGCACAGATTTTTTCACTGATTGTCAAAATACCTGTAAATGCAATAAAAAACAACTCTCTTATTATGGATGCAGTAGAACAAAAACTGTGACTCAACAGCCCTGGTTTAGAACTGCATCAAAACATCTTAAAAAAAATTCTTTACTCTCCCATCCACAACAAGGTAAATAAATAAAAAACATTTCAATTTAAAGATTCTTTAAATGATAGTGAGAGAGATGGAGCAGTTTAAAGGACTGAAGAACTATTTTGTCTGCAGACAACCTCAAAGGTGTTCATTCTCCTACAAAATGTATACTTCCAATTGTATTAAATACAAGAAAAAATATAGCATATTCACACATGCAAATACATACACACATACATTAAATAATATTCACAAAGTATTGTATAGATTATACAAAACAGTATGAATTCAATCACCACAACCTTTAGGGAATTTTTTAAAAAACAAAAATATTGTACGCACATGCATAGTAAACAGACATCTTTAAGTGCTGTTTTCACATATGCATACCAACCTATGATCAAACACCCTCCTCTCTGCCCAATATAATTTTGTTAGACTGGTGAACAAAATCCAACCAAGGAGCAGAAACAAAAAAGTAAAGCCTGTTTAATTACCCAGGTTTACCTATATGGCAATTAATACTTAAGTATACCCAGCATATTAAAAGTGGGACAATTAGCAGAACTCCTTCGATGCATAATGAAAGAAAGTATTAGAATAATTTTTCATCTTAACAAACCACCTTTTAGGGATCTTCAAATGAAACCTGGAATAGGATTATGGTGATTATGCTTTAGCCAGGTTTCACTTGAACACACGAGAGCAAAATCTACAATGCTTCTTTTCACAGACCTCAAGCGCAATCAAGTCATATACGAAAAACAATGGTACCAATACTTTTGTTTTTAAAGAAAAAACTTCCTTGACACAAATTTTTATGTATTGCCCGTCTTGAAGCTTAAGACTTGGTATACTGAGATATCCTCCAGCCATCTAAAGTGGGTGGGTATGGAATCTGAAAGAAGCTTCTATACATCAATAGTTAAAAAAACAGCCAACTCCACAAAACGCTGATGAACTAGTAAAAGTGGGCTAAAAGATATCCACAAAAAAGTTCGAGAGTTCACGTCCCGACAGCACCAATGTCTACATTTAGAGACTAGGAAGAATGCATTGATGTTTAGCTGCTGCACCACAGCAGTGGAAATGTCTCCAAGGTAGTGACTTTGCTTAGATATCAACAAAACGCTACTTACGCCAAATATTTACTTCTAATTATCTCAGTTAATGATGTACCTTTGTGTTAAGTCTAAAATCAGTTTTTTTTTTACAAGAATCATTTTCCTTTTTCTGTTTCAGCAATATTTTATTCAGCACACATGCAATTCATCTGTCCTTAAGCCTAACTGTACTGACTGAGGAGGAGTAGACGGCAAGTTATCTATAAATTATCCTGTCAACGACAACATTGTCTGCATTTGGTTGTTGGCTTGCTTCCCTGTAAACTAGGGGTGAACCCATTTCTAGTAGGTGCAAGTGCTATTAATTAATGAGGGACTAGAGAGCATCTTGAAGAATTTGAGGAAAATAAATCAGATATAAACAAACAGTGACTAGATAGGTATATACACTTTCAGCATTAGTGTTTATAATGTTGTATCAGTTTAAATGGATCTCATCTTTATAAAGATGTGCTAGCAACATATCCAGTAAAGTTTCACTTTACACAGCGATGTTACATTATAATACGATTCCGTAGCGATGGGGACGGTGTTTGATATCCTCCTGCGATAGCTAGTGAGCCATCACTTACCAACTACGTGTTGCACTTTGATGCTGTTTAATGGTGAGGCAATGCATGTAAAACTTCAACTTCAATATGTTGCGCACTATACATGGAAGTGTGATCCCACTGTGCACCACTGCTGTTCCAAGATATGAGGAAATCTCTATATAGCTTCTGTTGTCATCATCAACGAGGTCAGTTTATTGCAATGTTTCTGCTGTATCACAAATCAAGATAAGAAAATTAAACCAGTCTTCCATGTTTTCAGTCACTACCAGTAAACCTCCCATTGTAAAGTCTCTATTAAAAATGAAAACAAAAAATAGTAATTAGTAATTGACTAGCAGATGTTTTTAGCTTTCTAAAATTTGTTTAAAATTAAAATATTATTTCATAGTAACACATTACCGTTATCAAATTTTTTACCAAAGTTGTTAATACAACAACATACCGTAGCAGCCTTGTAAGACCCCTCACCAATCAGATTATTGATGACTGCATTGTGCATGATCTGTTGAAATACAGCTCTCCTAAAAACTTTTTTCTTTGTCATTTCTATCTTGTTCATAAAGCATACATAATTGTGATTTATCTACAATGCTGAATAGTATGTGCATCATTCGAATGGTGTTATCTCTGTTCTATCCATTATAAAAAAAAAACATCTCGCACATTTACAGTATCGGTAGTTTTTTTTTTTTTTTCATTTAAAAATGAATCAAAATTAATACAGGATTCAAACCTTAGGGCATCCCCATATGACACTTTAACAACATTCAGACTATCACTTGGTATCCATTTTATCAAAAGTTACTTATCCACCAAACTGCCACCTACTGATTTTCAGAAGGGCAGTATTCTCAGTCACCTTACAATATATTTCCCCTATTAAGTAATACCTACACGTGTCATGTAGTTATATAGGGCCCAGGTAGCTGTTTCCTCCACTGCAATGAAATTATAGTCACTCTGTGCCATAAGAGTTCTAAGATAATTTTCTGCTCGTGTTTGAGGTTCTGTAATGAAAAGAAAAATATGTATGAAAGCAAAAAAAAAAAGCTTACAATTTTCTAAGAGATTGGTATCTGACTAGCCACTACCAAGGACGAAGATGGAGTGGTTGGAAAAAGGATATACATACAACGTAAACAGGAAATAATTGAAGAGAAATTCCTACCTGAAATCCCAATGGACATCATTTCTGGTATGAAATAAATGCTGTCCCCTCAAATTCACTCAGACAATTAGTTCATTAATAAGTGGGAAAGATTTAATGAGATAAAATGATTGGCTTAATAATTACAAGTTTCCTTGATGTATGAATATTGTGGAGAAAAATATGCATCTAATTAAAACACTTGAAAAACATTTAAGTCTTCTGAATAATCAAAATTTTATACAGGAAAGCAATCCGTTAGTTTTCAGCTGAGTGAATGAAATTCATCTAAATCACCTGTTTCTTGGCAGACAACATTTCCTTTTACTGTTATCTGTGGATCTGAAAAAGAAAAAAAGAATTCATATGGTTTTTTTGGCAATTTATGTCAAATTGTCTGTTATGTCAAGTTCCCTGAGCTTTCTTAAATGTGACAGTTGTGTGACCTACAGCACCATGTGAACAATAGGTTTTTACTTTGGTCAGATGAAATCTTATCAAGTTGACAGATTCAAAAATTTCAAATGTTGATACTATACCAACACAGAAGAAATTAGCACATTTCCTTGGGAATATATATATATATAGTAGGTGCCACACCACCAATACCATGAATTTGAATAATTCAAAATCAAGAGTACCTTCATCATCAGTAGTCCTCCAAAATTCAGATTCATAGCTCAGTCAACCATATATTAAAGCACAGAGGTGGTGGCTTGTTGAGCATAATTAAGAAATCTGAGATCATGCACATTTATAACTCGGATACTAACCTAAATCAAAATTATAACAAACAAGTACAATATACGATTGCAGGTTAAACTGTCAATTGACATCAGGTTTAAACCGCACAAGCTATCAAAATCATCGGTGACACAGTATAAAGTCTCAACATTTTAGTCCTGTAACAAGCCAAAATTGGAAACTTTAATCCTGTGAACGAAGAAATTATCTATTGTTTTTAAGAGAAATGGACATTTCCAAAAGCAGCAGCATCTTGTTGCTAATAGGAACTGGTCTCAGGAATAATTAGAGAAGGGACAAAATTATGGATCCACATTTATTGGAATACCTTAATGTTTTTACTTAAATTTGGGCTTTTTTGTGTTAATTTCTGAAATAATTAAGATATACATTGTATTAAAAGTTACCTTCCATTCCCTGACTGGGATTTACTCCCTCCTGGCAAACTACCTTCCCTTTACTGGTGAAATTGTTCATTAATAAGCTGCTGGAAAAAAGAAAAAAAATTTAATCAGGGGTTAGAAAGATTTCACAGTAAGAGGCATCAATCAAAGAGCAGACTTGGAAGAACACAGACACCAAACGAGACTATCCTCTACTCGCTTTCTACAGTTGTCTACCCCAGGGGTCGGCAATCGGCCGCCCACGAGCCTATATAGAAATCCGGCCTGCGAAAACAAACGTTTTTTTAAAAAGGGTTGTCATTAGTCATTTCTAAAAATAGTTAATCAGCCCACACAAATGCTAGAGGAAACTCTGGGGTGGGGGGGGGGTGGTTAGCGGTATTTGGTCGTCTTTTTGGTGCGAGTGGGCGTTTGTCAAATTCATTCAGGACAGACAGTGTGTAACATACATAATGTATTTTTTTCGTTCTATTTTTAATGGTAGTTTTTGAAAGGAAGAAAGTTTTTCTAAAATTTGCTGTAAAAGAAATTTGCTCACTTGAAGGAGTCACTTCTGATTAGTTTTGAATTGAATATCAATATTTTCTCATTATATATTTGATCATTTTTATTTTCTAATAGCACTTTTTTTTTCAATAAATAAATAAATAAAAAATGAATTTTTTGGAGGTTTTGAAATTCTACGTCGTTTAGAGGGCGGCACAAACGATAGCTACGCCCCTGGACACACGGTAAAGAGCGCGCAGTTCACCGACATCGACCATTCAATTTCGTCAAGATCGATGCCAGCGCAGGTGAATAACAAAGTGCTTCATATTTATCGCAGGCGAGCTGGCAAGATGAAGTTCTTTTCGTCGCCCTTTGACATTGTTGTGGATGATGCCCCTACTGATCTCCAAATGGAGCTCATTGAGTTGCTGCCGAGTGACGACCAGCTTCGTTGTCTCCAGGGATGCTAGGTTTCCCAGTGGTCCGTGGGCCTGGTTCGTGTCATCATGTCGTGTTTGGGTCGACTTACAACAGTTGTTTTCTCAAATGAAGCTCGCCAAGAACCTCCTCCGTGCACAGTATAAGTGTCCTTGGGCCCATAATCTGCCCCCCCCTGATTTACCCCATCGAAAAACAATCAGATTTACACACTTTTTTTTGTATTTGAGGAATTTCAAACTTTAAAATGAATAATGTCTTAATTTGTACACTCAGCGTGTTTATTAAGTAATATTTGGAAATAATTAATTCTTCATATGCAAATCAACGTGTCTTTCTAAATGATCTCTGATCATTTTAAAACATAAATAAAAAACAAAGTGGAATTTTTTATCTTATCAAACCAAA
This sequence comes from Nautilus pompilius, assembly GCA_018389105.1. Taxonomy (NCBI): domain Eukaryota; kingdom Metazoa; phylum Mollusca; class Cephalopoda; order Nautilida; family Nautilidae; genus Nautilus; species Nautilus pompilius. The sequence continues at coordinate 2,126 of JACATO010000965.1, read as the reverse complement.
CTCCCACCCCCTCCCCTTATTTCAGTGTAAGCCTCTATTTATTTATAAAGTTACCCCACCCCTATATTATGCTAACCACGAGTCTTTCTTCGTTGCAATAACAAACATACACAGTCCAAAAGAAGAAGACCGAGAAACATCTATGTGGTGGAATGGGGCAGAGGATGCTGTGATGACAGTCAACACAACAGACTCTGCTACTTCCCGAAATAGCCACCTGCATGGGAACCTCTGGTTCTCCCACGTTGGAACAGTAAATAGCAAAAGTCATAAAGACTTTAAGCTATAAAACACCAAGAGAATCTCCGATTCCCCCACGAGGGAGGACTGAAAATGAAGAAGCAAACGGAGGGAGAACGTGTCTCCATCCATCACCCCGCAAAAATAAAAACAGAACTCTCTCCATCCTTCCATTTTTGGAAACTGAAAAATAAACAGCGGCCCTAACCTCCCTTACAGAACAAGGACACACAGAGAGAAAACTCTGTTCTAGAGAGTCCAGCCAGGATAAACTTACCCCTCCTGCGTGCAATACGAATGAGTTGGGTAGCCCGCTGCTCTCTCGCTAGGCCGAGGTCCAATCAAACAATACACAGATCGAGATGAGGCCTCGCTTATAAACAGCTGAGACGGCCGGTCATGGAACCGATCCAGCTACACCCACATACAAACGCAACCTTACATACACTCCCCTAAAAAAAAAAGAAACAGAATGTGGATTAGTTTGCAACGAAGATTTAGAAAATCCTTTCCCTTAAAAATGACAAAAATCTACTTGCATTGGTTCGTTCACCTTGACAACTCCGGTCCAACCTGTCAGCGTTTCGTAAACGACGCCACTTCAGCCGCGGAGGCGGATGCTGCCATCTGTCGGCGAGAAGGAGGCTCTCTCTCTCTCTCTCTCAGGGGGCGATCACTCCTCACGGCAGCAATGGACGACAGGACGATGAGCTTGAGACTGACCTATTTAAAATCTATCGCCAAACGCTACTCCTCCACCTGCCCCAGTCTGGTCCAGACTCTACATGTAAGTCTTAATCGGGTGCTGTCGTTGTTTTCGATACTTTACAGTTGCTAACTGCGCGGTGAGGAGGAACCAGAGCCAGGCCCCCATCAAACCGGGACCCTGGCGGCGGCTACAGGAACCAGAGCCAGGCCCCCCATCAAACCGGGACCCCGGCGGTCTCTCCTCCTCCGCTCAGTCGGAGCAAAGGTTGGCGACGGTGGTAACCATAGTGATGCAGTCTGCCGTGTCCTCGACGCCATATTTATTGGACTAGGGACGGTGTGGAAAAATACAAAAATGGCGAATGACCGGACCGGTGGGGGGGGGGACCTATTCCCATTCGCCTCGCGTTTAAACTTCCTCCGAGGACGAAGTTTTCCTGTATTTCATTGTCAGATGTTGGCAGACGGAAGTCAGGGGGTCGGTAACTAACCTACGGCCCGCCGCCAGTACTTCGATCAAACGTACAAGTTAATGGGCCCAGTGCTCGCAAAACACGCACTTGACATTAACCCTCCATTGATGCATAAACCCAATAAATCGGACTTAGAATCATAGTCTGGTGTCTGCTAGATTTTAATTACTGAACTGTTGTGTATTGTGCAAATAGCTTGCCGCCCTCGGCTGTTGGGGGTACAGGAGTCCTTCGTGTGAGCCGAGGCGAGAGACCATCCGTCCGGTAACTTGTGGAAATCTTTTATAGATCGAATCTACAGAGGACCTTTGTGTTTGTCATTTTTTAAATGTTTTGTTCTGTGCTGAATCACGAAATGGCAGAAAAAAGTAATACTGAGTGTCGAATGTTCCAAGAAGAATGGACGGAAATGTATTTCTTGGTGTAATGTAACAGCAACCCAGTGGTGTACTTGATCTGCCATGATATGATAGCTGTCAACAAAGAATGTAACCCAACACAGTGGGCTAACTGGGCAGCTAAGTGAAAGCACAACGTTCACTGTCCACTAAACAAAGTGCCAAATCACAGAGAAATACACGGGCCAGTTTATGCAGTAAGTTCATTAATAGCTGAGAACATGAAGCCTTTCATGGATGGGAATTTCTCAAGGAGTGCTTGATGGCCATGGCTGATATTTTATGCCCTGATAAGAAGAATTTATTT